>JAGGAV010000061.1:0-48207 GCA_017657295.1 Termitomyces sp. DKA64 | reverse complement strand
TTCCTGTAGTCCCTCCCCTTTTCCTCCACATTCCTTGGTATCTCCATCTTGCATGTCATGATTATGGGAAAATGGTCCATGTTTGGTGGTGTCTCACTGTGGAGTACATTGCATCTGATGATGTGGTCTGCTAAACTGTGAGTGACATAAACATTGTCTGGCCTCATGAGGTTCTTTGTGCTCTTTGACTCCAAGGTTGGGACACCTGGTCTCAGTGCTATGGTCATCCTGTGCCTCATCAGCATGGCTATGAGCTCCTCTGCCATGTCCAAGTTCTGCCTTGTGAAGAGGTGGCTGTTTCTCAGGCTGTCCCACATTGGATGATGGCAGTTGAAGTCACCCACCCAAATGTCTGCACTGTTTTGCCCCCTCTGTCTGCGCCCTGCAGTGCTTCTCAGGTAGAAGTCTAGTGCTTGCATGCTCCTAGCATGTTCGCTGTCATTATAGATGTTAAAGATGCATACCATACACCCTTTGCTTTCTAGGCTAATTCCAACCACGTCTGTGCATTCCATGTCTAAACACCTCCATATGTTGGTTGCTATCTTCCTATTCACCATCATGATTGCCCTTGTCTTGTGTGTAGCTTTTTTGTCATGTCCTATGGGGTATACCAGCCTCCATTTCTGTGTTACTCTTGACTGTTTGTTAAACTCAAAGTATGGTTCCTGCAAACATATTATGTCAACTTCATCTCCCAGCATGAGGAGCACTGCTTGCCGGGCTGTCAGTGATTTGTTCACATTCAGCTGCCAGATCTTCACTACCTGCCCCCCCTCTCCACTGTGGACCTCCACCATAACCTCTCCCATGCTCATTGGGATAGTTGGGGCATTGCCTGTCGAGCCTTCTCTCTCATTGTGTCAAGCAACCCTATCAGGTCATTGAAGTGTTTATCCCAGTCATATCCCTGCACTGACCCTTGCCCCTGGCTTTGCTCTTCTTGTGTAGCTGGTGGGCTGTCTGCCCACCTGAAGTTGTCCAGAGTAGTTTGTGTACCTGTCTTTTCAGCTGTCTTGCTTTGGTCTCTGTCTTCCTTCCTCCCCCCTTCTGCATTTGTTCCCCCTCCCTGTCCTCATGCCCCACCTGCTAGTTGTCCTTGTTCAACCTTGATGGTGATCCCTCCTAGCGCTCCCCCCATTGATATGTTCACTTGTCCTGCCCTTGTTGCATGCACTGGCCGCCTGTCATTGACTCATGCCCACGTCCATGATTCATTGGTGGGGAAGTACTTGTACTTCATTTCTGGTGTCCTACTGATGAGTCTGTCTTTTGCTTTGGTGAATGCTGGGCATGATCTCACTGAGGACAGGTGGTCATGTCTAATCCCCCTTGCCTTGCAGTTGACACAGCAAAATTTGGTGGGGTCAGTCTCCTTGCACTCCTTGGTTTTATGGTCCTTTGCACAGATTGCACAGGTGTCTCTTTCCTGTGAGCAGTCATTAGCAAGGTGACCTTTGCCATACTTCTGGCACTTGAGGCAACATCTGGGTTCCTGATCCAGCTTCCTCACTGTTACCCTTTTCCCCTCAATTACCAGTCCTCTGTGTATGATGTTGTTTGCCCCTGTGTCCATTGCACATGAGAGTATGAGGTGAGCCACTTTTTGGTTTTCTCTCCTGGCCTGTGGGGCTCTTGCCCATCTTGCAGATATTAGTTCCCCTGGGTGGAGGTTGTTACTTGCTTTGATTGCCACCATTCCCTCTGCTGCTGCATCTCCCAGCATTACCAGTACAAATTTGATGAAGACATTGTGTACCCTGTCCTTTATTGCAGCTCCTACACCAAACTTGTCCAGGAAGGTCTTCCTGACATTGACCTTTGTGAGCCATTCCACTGCATCTATTGTGCTCAGTTTGTAGAGGATGCCTCTGTTCCTCAACTTTTGAGCAGAAATGAAATCTACCTGTGATTCATCTAATCCTTGCACTCCCATCATGTCTCTTGCTATTTTTGCCTTCTCTATGAGCTCTTTCTCACTGAGCCCCATCCATCCCTCTCCTCCTGTTGTGTTGTCAATGATGAGTTGCCTTGTCCTGTTCTTGGCTTGGTGCACAACTTCCTGGTGTTTGGCTCTGCATACGGTATCTGCAAAGGTTGCATTGTTCCTTGTCGCTCCCTGGTCCTTTCCTTCCCCCACTTCTGTCCTCCTCCCCTCCTTTATCTTGCCTTCCTCCATCCTCCCCAACATCTCCTGAGCTTGGTCTGCCATACCCTTGATTGATTTCACTGATGTTTCTGCCAGGTTTTCTAATACCTCTTGACATTCCTCCATGGCTTTCCCCACTGCCTCCATCACTAACTTCTCTGTTTCCCCTGCCTCCATCATCTCCATCCTATATGCTATTACTCTCATTCCTTCCCTGACTTCTGTTGGGATCCCGCTCCTCCTCAAGAGTTGTAGCAGTGCATTTTTCAGCATGTCCCCTTTTATTGTGCCTGATGCATCATCCAGATGGCCATTGGTGCTCAGCCATTCCTTGGCTTCTTCCTTGCTGCTTATGCCTCCTGTCTGCTTGACTGCGTCCTGGTTGTTGGCTGTGCTATGTGTTACCATTCCCCCTGCAGATTGTTTTGGGCCCTGTGGGGTAGTTTTGTTCCTGGGGCCTCTGCTGTTTGCTGGCATGCTTTGGTGTTCTCTCTGGTGGCATGTGTGGTTTTGGATGAGTTTATAGAGTGTAAAATTGCACTATGTACTTCTAATTTCTATACTACCACTGTCCCAGTGTTCTTTGAGTCTGTCAAACTCACTTTCCCATGGTGAGCAGATGGTGGTAAGAGATCAAAAAGTGTTCTCTGCAATAGAAGGTGGCAAACATAGAGTGGTGACATATATCTGATCTCTAATTTCCACTGCTTTGTCCAAGGACTCCTGGTTGCACAAGCCACAAAACTCCCCTATAAGATCTTTCTCTGGGGCTCTGCTGCTGCTCTGGCCATCCTCATAAAGAGCCTCTCTGCAAGGGAACACCAGGGGCAGTGGGTCCAGAAGGTCTAGATCTGAAAAGGGGAGATGGCCAGCACAGCAAGCCTGAATGGCCATGCACTCTTGAACCTCAGCCCAGTGCTGTTCCTTGACCTCAGTGGCACAGGTGGCACACCTCTGGGGGCATCAGCTCATGGTTACCTCACCCTGGGCCCAATCTACTTTGGGGTTGTGCTTCCAAAGCCAGGTAAAACTGAGGATCATGTCCTGCTTGCCTAGGCTGGTGACAGTGAAGACTGCCTGCTTGGCATGGCTCTGGTAGCAGAGGACAAGATTGACTATGAAGTTGATGGCACCAGCCTTGTTGGGCATTCTGTCAATATTGAATACCAGGATGGGCTTGGACAGCAGCTGCATGGTCAGGCAGTGGTGCTCAACAAACTCCAAGTCCAGAAACAGCCCTGTGGCACTGCTATCCAGGAGGGCAGTGACTCCACAAGCCTGCTGAGTGTCCATGGTTTCAATCTCTACATTGAGGTGTAGGGAGTTTGCCAAAGGGGTTGCAGCTACCACATACTGCTGGAGCAATTGGTGTTCTCAGGCAGGGTGGCATGGACAGGGCCTAACAGGTGTTGGGGAGCTTGGTGTGGAGTTGGTATTTATATGTCTGGGGGGGTACTAAGGTTCCTTTGTCTTAGAGTCATTGATATTGAGAGAAGCAATTTCATTTTCTATTGACAGACAAGCAAACTGGTTAGTACTTGGTGGTGGAGGCATACATCTCATCCATTGCTTGATTAAAAATCCTCCTCCAGACCCAGGAGGGGGGTGCAAGCACAACTCTCCTCTGGGGTCAACTCTTGTGCTGGCCTGTCTGGTAAGGGATCTCTGGCAGCATCCTTTGCAGCCAACAGCTGCAGGAGAAGTTCCTCCTGCTCTGTCATGGAGAGGTAATGTACCTCAAGGCCCAACAGGCAGTATTGCACAAAGTACCTGAGTTTCTAGCATCTCTGGCACAATAACAGCATGGAGCAGTGCTGTTGGGTGGCATCAATGTCCATGAGGATGCTCCAAAGTAAGGGTCATGGTGCAGAGGTAGCCAGAGCAGCAGCAGGTGCCAGGAGTGCAGGGGCAGGGTAGTGGAGAGTGGCAGCAGGGGCAGGGAGGTGAGTCAGATGTGTGCAGCATAGCTCCTGTTAAATTTCCATGAGTTGTCACTGATCTCAGACCACCTTAAACCAGGAGGCAATCTGCTCATCATCTAGGCAGCCCTCAACAAGGTTGTCAATGTGTTCCAGTAAGGGTCCCAGTAAGGCAGGGTGCAGGCTATCCTAGAAGGTGAGGCACAGTTGGAGGCTGTTAGGGTAGGCCACTTGCTCAACTAGTGCCTGGAAGGAATTGATATACTCATCCAGCATCTGTTTCCCTTGCTCATACTGCTCCCAGTTGCATAGTGCTAAGGTGGCAGTTTTAGCTGGGTTGATTGGGAAAAACTCCACCTGGAAGTCCTTTTCAAAGGCTGCCCAATCTGCAAAACTTCCAACACCCCCAGAGCATCAAAACATCTGTAGCACATAGGTGGAGGCACATCCCATCTTCATGTAAGACAGTACCCAGGCTATTCTTAGTGCATTGGAGTCAAAGGCATCCCTACTGAGATGGATGTAGGTGAGGCAGGACTGGAGGAAGCACTCTCCACTGGAGTGGTTGCCATCATATGCATCTGGGAGTGTGGGACAGGGAATCCATGCTTAGGGGGTTACCAGAGCTGCCAGAAAGGTTGCTGGAGTTGCCAGGGGTGTTTTTGCAGCTGGGGGTGGCACAGAGGTAGGGGTCAGGCACTCTAGTAGTGCCTGGAGGGACTGAGAAATGTGTTTGGTGGTTTGGCAAAGGGTGGAGAGTTTGGTCATGTGATGTGGGAGGGAAGCTTGGGTCAATTGCACCTGGTTCTCTAGGTGTAGCAGGCAAGTCCAGGCCTCATCCTGGGAGACTAGGGCCTCTGAGAGAGTGTCTGGATTGGCAAGCTGAGACATAGAATTATGTGGGTGCTTAAGCCTGGTGAGAAAGCAACAGATAGGGGGCTTGGAGATTCCATGCAGGCTATGAGGAGCTTCCAGACCAGGATTTGGAGACTTGTTCTGCTGTAAGGGTGACCTCTGGGAGCAGCAGTTAAATCACACAGCTAGCAGAGGGGAATCCAAAGTATATTAGGACTGTAATTGACAATACAAATGGTAAACTAATCACCTAGCAGAGGGGAATCCAAAGAGAACAAGTCTAAGAATCCCTGCTGCTTGGTGTGGCACATCAACAGGTAGCAGAGGTGTGGGAACAACTGTGTAGGTAACTGGAGTTAGCCAAAGTGCTCAACAAGGGATCACAGAAAGTTCCGGGGGTCTCCAGAGATCTCCAGGGACCTGTAGAATGCCCAGAAGATGTTTAACAAGCCCTGGGGGAGCAGAACCAGTCAAGGAGAGTCAGTGTTGGTCAGGGGCAGAGGTCAGAAAGGGTAGTCCCCTGACACTGGCCCCTCACAACTCAACAGGCTTGCATTGAGACACCAACATTTCTTGTATTGGGCAAATATCCATGAGCAGAAATGACATTGCTGTCAAGCTCTGGCAGGAATCATATGTTAGCATTGAACACCAAGTTTATAGCAAGTCATACTGGAGGCATTTACTATGCCAAAAATAACTGTGATTTTGAATCCCAGGTCTGTGTTGAATTGAACACAAATCCCTGATGAAACAAAATTAGCCATTAACCTTAAAGAATACTTCTGTACAATGATGTCACAGACCTCCATGTTCTTCAGAAGCACAAAGGAAAAGGTATGCAACCACCTTTCCAAGCTGATTAATGAGTAGCACCAAAACCTTCAACCACACACTTGTTGCATGTTTAAAAATACCCCATAATCAGAAAACCTATCTTGTTGAGCCTATCATGCCCATCAGCAGCCCATTAGCAGTGGACTCCAATTGGAGCTTGCACAACACAATAAATGTGTTTTGATGTTGGTTCATGCAGCTGGAAACCCTCAAGATCATGAATATGCATGGTATCATGGACAGATTGTGGTCAGAGAAATCAGGGAGGGCATACTTGGTGAGATGGATGCCATCATCATATGCAACTTGATACCAGATCGATTCAACACCTTTTCCTTTTGCCAGATCATTGTCAAGCTAGTCAATCACAAGTTGCTTGGCATGACCTTGCTCAACAGCAGTATTCATTTGACAAGAGCCCTGGAGCTGCAGTGATGCTTGATGATGTTTGACAGTAGGCTTATTGTCAAAAAGGATATAGGTACTGATGTAGTATAATAGCCCAAGTGACTACATACCTCATCTTAATGCCATACTCTGACTTTGAAAGCCTTGCAATTGTCTTGTTGCTTGATAGATTCCTGTGATGGTGTTTGTTGAGGGCCTGGTGAAGTATTTCATTGTCTGCTTGGGCCATCAAGCTACATGTCAGTAATGTCTTGAGGCCTATTGAAAAAATATCTTACTAAGATTCCATTGGTTTTTACCTGTAGGATTACGGTCGTGACTGAACATGCAAGTACATCAATCAGACAGGAGAGACTTCATATATATATGAATTCAGAAGCCAATGTCGTAAGTCCTTGAATTGGGAAATATACATCAAACAGCATAAATATATGCCACAGTTAGAAGGTAATGCCGTAGCACTGGAAGTGTAGAACAAGAACTGACAGAAGAAGGTTGGATGAGGTTAAAAGATATGTATCCACGCTAAGTCGGACAATGGATTATGATGGTAAGGAGAACTAGTATGTCAAGCGACTAGTGATAATACCTCATCCCTTACAAGCCTGTGTTGAGGGAAGACAGCTGCGGTAGTTGTACAAATGGTAGACAGGCAACATTAGAATGTAGGAAGAGGTCTAATCTTTGAACGTTGCGACGCCCGATGCTTGTACATGATGTGTCTGTCAAGACGCCAAACACAAGTATGATTTGTAATTGATACAATCAAAATGGACCTTGACCCAGCTCCGCAACTTCCTCCGAACCTTCACATGATGGAAGCACTTGGTGAGGGCCTTGCCTCGGCTTTGAGTTCGAGGCCAATACGAACATTCTCCGTAAGTTTTCCCGAAAGAATCGTGTCTGTCTTATTCCCACTTTCTACTACCCCGTTTAACATAGTCTACGACATATAGGCCACACAGAGGAAGACATCTTCTCCTCACTCGGGCTTGAAAGCAATCTGAATGGTCGAATAGTATGTCAACTTGGCACCGGGACCTAACCTCGCTGTGCGACTCCGAATTCCTAACTTTCGGAGGCAGGACTTCTTTTCTGATTGATGGTAAAAAGTTACGGACGTAAATACGTACTCCTAAAAACAGTGAGAGTACCAGCACCCGAATAGTTAGATGCATGCACATGACCTTGGAAGAACCAGGATATCGGAATGTCATTATCTCGAAGTAGGTTTGTTCTGCTTGGTAAGGGAGCCCGAGCAATAGCTCTCTCAATTTACTGGTTTACTGACTTGGCATTTGTACAGAGCAATGGTTGCGAAGCATTCTATGAGAAATAAAATTTATTCGCCTAGTCAAATACAATTCTCAGGATACTATCCAGTCCAACGACTTCCGACTGTCCGACGATCATTCAACGGTGTGCCCCAATGACACATGTCCTAGGAATCCTGAGGGTGTTCTTCACTCATTATAGCGCATAAATGGTCGCTTCGCGCAGACGGCGGTCCGGTATCACATGAAATGCGTCATGAGGACCTCCGGAAGGCCTTGGATTGGGAAGATTAAATTGTTGTCTCCCTTGGTATATATACCTCAAGGACACGTCAACCTCTGAAATCTAATCTTGACGAACAAGGATCCTGAGCTACGATGAACTTCAAGAATTTCTTAGCTTGCAGTCTATGTCTTTTGTCTGGGCAACTTGTAGGGGCTCAGCTTGGACTGTCTCACGGTTTTCTGAACTTGACCTCGCCGAGTTTCTCTATTCAGCTGGTCAAGGATTCTCAAACTTTGTACTCGTTGAGACCAGTCGGTTCCTCATTTGACTTCATACCTGGAGATATGATGGCAAAGCGTCAGAGTAACGGTCAATATCATCTGGGAGACCTGACCTTTCGTGCTCGCAAGGTCGGCTCTACCACATGGATTAGCGGAGATACTTCAGCGGCCAGAAGTCCAGTCACTGCTATATCAACGTCGGGGATGACGCTGGCAGCTGCCAATCTCACTCCTACGTTGCCCTCGACATCCTTGTTGAACGTTACCCGTCGTTGGGTTGTTGAAGATGATATTCTTCAGCTTTTATTTGATGTCACAAACTCCCAGACTGCAGTAGTCGAGATCGGTGCCCTTGGTATTCCCCTTGAATTCAACAACGTGCGCTCCAGCCAATCATCCGTTTACCCGCTGTAATTCCTTTTTGAAATAGATATTCACTGACCGTACTGCTGCCCAAACGAATACGCTATGCAGCTTGTTTGACCCATATATCGGACAAGATGCAGGCTATGTTCAAGTAACCCCCCTTCTCGGTACTCTCCCCCCTCTTGTTGTCCTTCCCGTTGGGCAATCGCCTCTTGAAGGGTGGAGATTCCTTCCAGAATCTACCTCCGCTGATCCTTTCTATCAGTCACAAACGTTTGAGGGCTTATATGAATGGCAATTCCATACTTTGGCGTATGCTCAAAACGAGTGGTCTGCAGTAACACCTTGGAATGCCGCGACGTCTGTAACCCTTCAGGCTGGCCAGACTCGTACTTATGGAGTACAATTTCGCCTAGCCCCTTCGATTCGAGACATTGAACGAACAGTCAGGAGCGCTAATCGTCCTGTCGCAGTCGGCATTCCTGGCTATATCCTTCCTATGGATCAAATTGGCAAGCTATTTTTAAACTATTCTTCCGCTGTGCAGTCTATCAGTGTTAGCCCTGCTGGCGCATTAACATGGTCTGCCAACACCGATGCAAAAACGGCGGGTTGGGTGGGGTACTCTATCACTCCTCGTACATGGGGACGCGCCCGTCTGTCAATCACGTATACAGATGGTACATTGCAGACTGTCCATTACTACGTGACAAATGGTGCTACCCAGGCAATTGGCGACCTAGGAAATTTCTTGACTACCTCGCAATGGTTTAACTCTACCACAGACCCTTTCCTCAGGTCACCATCCGTGATCTCTTACGATCGCGAAGTTGACGCAGTGGTCAAAGACGACCCAAGAGCCTGGATTCCAGGTTTGAGTGACGAAGCTGGTGCTGGCTCATGGCTGGCAGCGACCATGAAGCAATTTGTCCAGCCGAATGGAGCGGAGGTTGCGAAATTGGAACAATTTGCGACAAACATTTTGTGGGGATCAATCCAGAACGAGAACGGTATGTTATCATTTTATCACCTGGTTACTGGAGCTTATTTTGATATTTCACCCTTAGGAACTGTGAAAAAGGTAAAAACCTACCAAGTGCCTTTTGATTTTACTGGACTAACCTGTCTTTAGTCCGTCTACTTCTACGAACCTACACTTTTGCCCTCATATCCATACCCAACTACTATCTTTTGGGGAAATTGGTGGTCCTGGAACAGAGCGGAATCTTTCGCCACCGATCGTGCATATGACTATGTTCACGTTACTGCTGCTTATTGGGCACTCTACCGCGTTGCCCGTAACTATCCTTCCCTTGTTAGCATTCAGACTTGGCAGTGGTACCTCAACCAGGCTGTCTTCACGGTCGACACAATGACCGGTGGTCGCATCGGCTTTGCAAATGATGGGCTCATGGGTGAAACCGTGATTCGCTATCTTCTGAACGATCTCAAACGTGAGGGTCTCACTGCTAACGCGACCCTCGTTGAAAGTAGAATGCGGGCCAGGGAAAATGTTTGGGCTGGAGAACGATATCCGTGAGTATGTGTAATTATTTTTTCGTCCCGCCCTATAGTTTGCTTTCTAAGGTTCGGGTCTGAAATGGCGTGGGATTCAACTGGTCAGGAGGGTGTATATCTATGGGCTACATATTTCAACGACACAACAACTGCTACAAACGCCCTGAACTCTATCCTTGCATATCAACCCCTCATACCGCATTGGGGATATAATGGAAATGCTCGGCGTTATTGGTAAGTTCGATCGACGAGCTTCACCCACATGTTCTGATATCATGCGTAGGGACAACATATATGGAGGAAAATTGCAAAGAATTGAGCGCCAGATCCATCATTATGGGAGTGGTCTGAATGCTCTGCCCTTGATATCGGCTTTTGAAACTTCTCCGGCTGATTATTACCTGCTACGTGTAGGGTATGGTGGTCTCAGTGGCCCACTTTCCAATATCGACCAGGGCGGTTTCGCATCTGCGTCATTCCACTCTTTCCCGGATACTTTGAAATGGGACGCATACTCTGGAGACTATGGTCCCAACTTTTCTGGGCATTCCATGGGAATTGGAACCTTCATCGTCAATCACCCAGATTTCGGATGGCAGGCCTTTGGAGGAAATGTTATATCAACCTCGCCTTCCGTCCAAGTGCAGATACGTGACCCTGCCCGTCGTCGTGTCTACATTGCCCCACTTGGAACACTCCTCTCCGTAGATGCTGGCGCTTTCTCCTTGATCTCTTATGACCCATCCGCTCAAACAGTAACCGTCACTATAACTACAGTTCCTGACGGTGTAACAGGTGCTGCATCTGCTCCCAATGGCCGTTTGGTGATCGAACAAAAGGCCACACTTTCCGGGATTACACTTCTCAAACCAACGACGAATTTAGCATTTGATGCCGGAGCGTATACCGTACCTTTTACTTCAGGCTCAGGAACTCTCACATTGGCAATGTAAGAGGCAATGCAAGAGAGAAGGTAGCATCAATAGTTGTAACATAATATCGCGAGATTTCGCCATTCATCCAAATATCGTGCGTCGAAACTACGTTTGTCTAACCTACACACTTTATTTTTCCATATCTTCGATGTGCTTTGATTCAGCAGGATGCTCCTTGTGAAGTTGATCAGTCAGATGTGGTTTCCAGTCAGCGGAGTTCCAGGGCTTGACTCCAGATCGATACAGCTCATCGACCTGGGGATAGCGATACCCACGCAGTCAGTCCCTATTCGAATCTGATGGTGATGTGTTTTACCTCTTCAAGACTAAGGCCTTTTGTTTCGGGGATGAAAAGATAGACATAGACATAGCCAAAGAGAAGCATGCCGAAGAAGATCAGCAGAATGAGCGGTCCAATGCTAAGGTGCAGGCTCAGTTGCTGAAAAATGATGGACGAAGAAAAATACGAACCGTTGAGCAATCCTGGGCGCAAAGAATGACAGTAGGAAGTTCCACAGCCTGATGAACAAAATAGGGATCAGAACACACTAAGGTAAAGAGGTAAGACTTACCAGTTGGTTGCACTGCCTAACGCAATACTTTTTGGGCGAACACGAAGGGGGAAGGATTCACCGAGATAAACCCAGCTAGGTATGAATATTAGGTCTGGCAGTAAAATTTGAGATCGAGCAGCAACGCACGGGGTTGGCCCCCAGAAGATCGAGAAGGAGAAGACGTGCAACACAGCAAACGCAATAAGTGTATCACCTAAGGTGGGCACAATATAGGCAGCGATTGAATCAACAGTCACGCAGACTCACCTCCTCGTTTGTTGCGAGAAGTGAGTAACTCTTTCCGTGTGCCTGTCGGTGCAAGTGTGAAATGTCCAGCAAGACCAGCCTGAGACGTGATGGTCATCAGTGATAATCAGAGGTGTTTAGGTTCTATGAACAGACGATAATCGAACAGGCAGCCTCAAGAAGAGCTCCTGTAAGGAGAGACTGCATGAAATCGTCATTAGGTTGGCAAATTTTCTCTGGTAGTAGCTCACTCACGCGACGTCGCCCCCAAGTCTCAATCAAACGCTACGGAGAATAATGAGCCAAACTTGGCTTCTCATGCACGATGGTTTGTACGCACTAGTGCAGGGACAGTTCCCACAACAGAAACTGCGCCGAGGATCACTTGGATGACATAGGGCGATAATCTGGATGATATTGAGCATAAATCTTAGAGCGAAGATTACGCTTAACTCTGTCCCTGCACTCTGAAAGAACGTGTCCCCGTAATAATCTAGAAGTCATGTCAGTCGAAGAAAATCGGTACCAAGATGTGGCGTACAATAAAAGTTTTGCCCGTTGAGTTGCTGGATAAATTGTAGCATCATACCATTCGCAGTACGCTTCCATAGATTGTTTCTAGTAGAGAAGCACTCCGCCCAAGTTGCTTTGCCTCCTTCGTTCTCTGCCTTGATGGCAAAGTCGAGTTCTTCAACGATCTCCTCAACGAGGGGATCACCCTCCGGAACTCCATTCAACTCTGCAATCACCGTCCGAGCTTCTGCTTCTTTACCAAGTCCCAAAAGATGACGACTGGAGAATACGTGAATCTTTCAGAATATGACGCATAACCATGAATTGCACTGGCACGTACGGCGACTCGGGCAAGAAAAAAATGCCGGATAAAAGAATGAGGCCCCAAAGCAATTGAAGCCCAACAGGAACCCTCCAGGAAGCCGAAGTCTCAATGCTGTGAGTCGCTAGATCGAGTATATAACTGAGGAATATCCTACATGGGATATTTGTGAGATGAAATCAGAAGTAGAGCGGGATGACTTAATCATACCCGATGATGATTTGTAACTGGTAGAGTACTAGTAAAGTACCTCTGAGTGCTTTCGGCGCAGTCTCACCATTGTACAACGGGACAATTGCTACAGTTGACCCTATGATCAAGTAACAAAGCAATTGATGTTTGCCTGCCATACCTGAGAGTGCACCAACACCAAGTCCAGCAATAAAACGACCGATAGTGATCTGGACGATGGAAAATGTGGTACCCGTTTGAACCGCGACTCCAATAGTGAAGATAGCAGCCCAAATGAGGATAGAACCACGACGTCCAAAGCGATCAGAGGTAAATGCCTGGGCCAGTGCTCCGCTTTCGAGACTTATGCAAATCACGCTAGTAAAGGAAACGAGTTACTTACACGAACGTTCTGCAGGCCACAACGAATTTCAGAGACAACCTTTTAGAAATAGGATTTTCCTTACCCAGCAGATAAAAGTGACGTTATGATGGATTGCCTGGAACTCGATAGGAACTTCACCCCATCGGGTCCTATCTCCCCGAAACGATCAATAAAGTCTGGCATTATTAAACATCCCTATTACCGTTTCATTGCTTGTAATTCCCTGAAAGGTGGAGAAACCAACCGAAATGACACCAATGTCATAACCAAACAAAAAGCCTGGGAATCAACGAATTATTCTGGAATGCATCAGATCAGCGTCTGTCAAAGAAGACTATTGCGATGCTTACTTGTCCAATCGTTTAGTAGGCCACATACTTACCACCTAGGTCGACGTTTAGAACCTGACATTCAAGCGAACTGACAACTAATGGTAAGCGTACCAAACGCGATGAAAATGGCGAGCTGAATAGCCCTCGTATTACTGGGAAGTGATCTGGCCATGCCCAAAACGCTCTCACTTTTCCAGCCAGAGAGATGCAGAAAACAGAAGCAGGTGGGTATTTGTCACGCTCCATAGTATGTTTTAAGGTGTCTTCTTCCCCATACCGTCAAAGAAGCACAATATCAGCTGATGGATGCGGTCCGTCCCCCGGTCCGCGTAAATTTTACAGCCTGGAACGCATGACTCTCCAGGATTGACTTATAGCCAAAATTTTAGTAACAATATGTAGGTCCCCAGCCAATTTAAAATCCTGGTGATTGGGTCTATCCTAACTCCTCGGCGGCCCGCACGTCGTTCGAATGGCAACAGCCAGATCTTTTTACCATCCATGTCAAGCGGAAACGGTCGTTATATGGAGAGTTCGAACATCCATCGCTCGGCTTGCCTGAGGATGGAATATATGGAGAAACAGAAGATTATACTTACATAATATGTACATTATGACCGATTGCGACGGGCGCATATTTCATGCACCATCAAGAGCTTGATGCCACTCCAGGCACCTTGCAAGATCCGGAATAAGCGCTCCCGTTCACTGTCTGACGTCACCAGATGTCAATTTGCGGCTGGAAATCTAACCGAATGTAAGTCCTTAGTATTCAGACACGACCTATTGACCTGTAGAATAAACATGAGTGTAAGTCTACGAGGGCATAAGTAAGTCATGGAAAGAGGTAACAGTAAATAGAGTGCTCACCCCGAATGCTCAGACACATGGTCTATAAACGACTAAGGGTGGCTTTTGTTGATACAAAGTGTTGTATCTGAACGAAATCAGATTTGATGTGAAGATAGCGAAACAAAAAAAAAAAAGAAGATATGCGGTAGTGGCGACTAGCGTACCAATAACATTAAGTATTGTTTGAGGCGTTCCGCGAAGTCCTAGCTCTACACACCTCTGTACTTTCTCAGGAGAGGCATAGTATAGGTTTGTCAGTTTCTAGACGCCTGAGCTCATCACAGATGACCACAATTTGATTAGTTCGTAGGTACATCTTCAACACTCTCATAGAATTCTTTGATGATACGTTTCTGTGCTTCAGTGCCACTTTCGCCCTACAAGCAAAAATAGATCCATCTAAACGTTGCGTCAAGTGACAAACAGTGCATTGCGACATACCAAGTTTCCTGAAATCGCCCGTACCACAATATATTTCCTCCCTGTGAGGATCTCCTCCGTAACATCACCGAATGCGCTAGATGAGGCAGTGGCAGCAAAAGCTTCGTGGGATCCGGTGACAAGCCCTCCTGCCTCCTGTGCAATAACGATACCAGCACAGACGTCCCAAGGCCAACAGCCGATTTCCCTAAGATGAATGCATCGTACAATGACGCACAGGTTTGTACTTTATGACCTAGGAGCTCACCAATAGAGGTCTAAACCACCCTGAGCTACCATCGCAAAATTGAGGGCCGCACTACCCATAGACCGAAGTGAGTGAGTCATCTTTCCCCCGGTCACGCCCTGTGCCGGATCACCCGCTAGACGAGCAAACGAGCGAGCCTTGGCGGCCATCGTTCGTTCACATCGATCTGAACCCCACTCAACAGCTGCAAGGAATCGATCGGAAGAAAGAAAATATGTGAAGGGAGATTTAACATACCGACTACAGCCTTGGAGAGTGAAGGGAGACGCTTGGGCTGACCCAAGAGGGGCAGCCTGAGAGGAGGTGCAGAACCGTGAGTGAGGTACGATCCCTGCCCTTTGACACCTGAGTACTGTTGATTGTATGAGTCTAGTCAAGCAAGTAAATGGATGCACATACAAGATTGTCGGAAAATGGATTGTAGATGACGCCCAGGACAGGACGGCGTTTGTAAATCAGCCCTAATGAAATGCAAGCGAAGGGGAATCCATGGACAAAGTTCGTGGTCCCATCTGTCACAGATAAGCTATTCTTGACCTCAACTTTTATGCGGTTCGTCTCACCAATGGGATCCACGCAGTATGTAGGTTCATCGGTTAGCGGAGGGCGCGTACCAGCAGAGTAAGATTCTTCGCCGATGCTTCATCAGATCCGTCAACCTGGAAGTCTCCATAGACGATGCGCAGGACTCACAATTTGAAGTAAGGATATTTCTCCTTGATCTGTTTCTTCACTAGTTCCTCAACTCTCACATCGTATTCCGTGACTAGATCCACCGCGTTCTTCTTTTCGTTGACATTGTCACTGGAGGCCGATTGGATGGCATGGGAACCTTCGAGGATCAACTTCCCGGCGGTCTTGGCCAGCTGGACAGTGAACTGCAAGATAGATTCTAGATCTGCACTTGTGAGCTCTATGGAAGCCATGTTGTAGTGGGAAGAGGCGGCGGTCTAAGACTAGATATCAATCAGCACGAGGGATTAAATAGTACATGCGCACGTTGCTGAGGGAATCAAAAACGTCTTCAACAAGAAATATTTACGACCATCACTACTGGTAAGTACTTGTACAAGGCTATACAACGAAGGAAGACAACAGATGTGGTTCCGCTAATAAGTTCTAGCACTACGACGACAACGCCGAAATTTGAAGAACTCGCGGACAAATCAAGAGAGATCTGATCAGATTTAGAGCTGCTTTCCCACGATCAACCGAACGCGCGTCGAAGAACACGCAAGCTGTCGTTCATTAGATTCCATCCCTTCTTCATTCTATTCTTTATAATCCCCAGTCGACATGTTTTTGACGCGTTCAGAATACGGTTTGTTTCTTTGCTGAAATGTGCGTTATCAGGCTAAATCTTCTGGTATTGTAGACCGAGGTGTTAACACATTCTCACCAGAAGGGCGTCTCTTTCAAGGTCTGTGGCGAGGCAATCTTTGAGCCTTGGGAAATACTCTACAATTATTAATGCTGACCGTCTCCCTAGTCGAGTATGCCATTGAAGCTATCAAGGTACGCCCCAAAACACACCTTGATCAAGGCAAATGTTTTGACTGAACTGTTAACAGTTAGGCTCGACAACCGTAGGCATCCGGACACCCAGTGGCGTGGTCCTGGCCGTAGAAAAGCGTGTACAATCCCCCCTACTTGAATCCAGCTCCATCGAAAAGATAATGGAGATTGACACCCACCTTGGTTGTGCCATGTCTGGCCTGACTGCAGACGCCCGCACTATGATTGACCACGCACGGGTCACAGCGCAGAACCACGCTTTTACATACGATGAGCGGATCAAGGTGGAGAGTGTGACGCAAGCTGTGTGTGACCTTGCTTTGAGGTTTGGAGAGAGCGTCCACGATGAGGAGGCAATGATGAGCCGGCCGTTTGGAGTGGCACTTTTGATTGCGGGAGTTGATGAGCTAGGACCTCAATTGTAAGTGTGTCCGCTCTTTTCATCTATCTAGCTGAATATCTCAACCTCGAAGATATCACACGGATCCTTCAGGAACATTCGTGCGATACGACGCTAAGGCCATCGGTTCTGGTTCAGAAGCTGCGCAAAGTGAGCTTCAAGATAAATGGCATAAGGTGAGTGTTGTTTCCTATGCGGTAGCGAAGCTCACCCCTTTTGTTGTAGCAAATGACGCTCCGAGAAGCCCACATACTAAATCTACGTGTCTTAAAGCAGGTTATGGAGGAAAAGCTAGATCATCACAATGTTCAGCTGGCACAGGTGTGCACTGTGTTCTTGAGTCTTGTTTTCTTCTCAGGTAATATTACAGGTTACCCCAACATCGGGCTTCGAAATACTGGATGAGACAAGATTGAAAGATTTGATTGAGGCTATGTGACCCTTGTACATGTCGCCGAATATGATCAGGGGAATGGTGTCGGTTTACTCATTCTCCTTCATGAAGCTCGAAGTTTGCAAGTGATGCGTGCAAGTCTCATAGTACATTATAGATGCGCAAGACAATCAATTCTGTATACAGCTTTCTTTTGACGTTTTTCTGATCAGATCGTGAGGATTGGCATTGTACTCATTAATATTTTAGTAGAGTCATTTTCCTAACATTTACTTCAAGCTAGTAGTATGATCGAGTGAGACGTATCATCGGTGACGATCAACAAACCACATACCTAGCAATAGCCTCAACCTCTACTAGGACATCCTTTGGCAAACGTGCAACCTCAACAGCAGACCGTGCGGGAGTGTGCTTTCCGAAGAACTCAGCATAGATACCGTTGACCGTAGTGAAGTCGTTCATCGACTTGAGGAATACCTACGTCGCGCAAATCTCGTTAGAATGGGGATCCACTCACTCCATCCCATCATGGATATGCATATAGATAGTAAAACTCACAGTCGTTTTAACGACTTTGCCTAGTTCAGATCCGCCTGCCTCAATAACTGCCTTGAGATTGGCAAGGGCTTGATTGGTCTGTGCTACGACGTCGCCCTCGCCCACAAGTTCACCCTTCGGATTCAGAGGGATGCATCCTGACAGGAAGAGAAGATCTCCAGCCTTGATGGCCTGTGCATAGGGTCCAATGGCAGCCGGAGCATCTGGATGAACGCATCAGTACCTATGTATTTTGCCGACTACCATTTTTGTAAGTCGAAGAAACTTACTAGTTGTGGAGACAACGCTGAGCGTGGGGTGTGTCTGCGTCATTCTAAGTGACGAACGGTGAAAGTGTCGCGTCGAGTGAGATGAGGTATGAGCAAGTGTAGCCTTGATGGAAGCTCGGAAAGTCCGATTATAAAGCGCGGAGGGATTCGAAAACATATCGTTGATATCTTGACTGCCACGGATTCCGATTTCGACGAGCCACAAGTCAGCTCTCAACGCGCTCCAAATATTAGAAAATTCCTTCGAGACAGATTATAATGGATCCATTCAAGGCACTCAGGATGCCGTGGATGCGAGTAAGGGAATTGTCTAGTTTAGGACCTCGTCAATATAATGAACAACTTCCATTGAGGGAGACGTTCCTATCGAGAAGGCATGCAACAATGCATGGTGCTAGGAGCTCGGATCCAGTCACAGAAAAATTATATTAGGTCCACAAGTAAGAGGCAGTGTAAGTAGTAGTTGAGAAAAATCATTAGAATGAGAGATTGATTATATCGAAGTGTATCATAGTGGCGAAAGAAAAGTACAAGCTTGGAATGTGATGTATTGATATAGTCCATGGAAGCATTGACGATTAGCGATTGGAGGAAGCACGATAGAGAAAACAAGTCCGTACTTTTATAGAAGAGGTCGTACAAGAGCGATATGACTATTAGTAGAATTTTCATATCATGGAGTTGGTTGATGGAAGAGCAATTGATTTGAAATCGCAGAAGGACAGGACTGGTCTCGCAAAATTAAACTTAAACCAGCCTCATGTTACGGAGATTGAGTCTGATGATGATGTCCCGGACTATGTATGTCAAACAAAGTCAATCTACAAGAGCGATTTTCTTCCAGAGAACAGACTCACCAGCCGAAATGATCATTGTCGTCCTTTGCGTATTAGTGACGGCAGTGAGGTGGACTAGATTTCCACCAGGTTAGATCCATCCGTTTCCCGACATTGACAAGGACAATTGACGTACTGTACGCTTCACGTTCCTTGTTAGGTGTATAGCTCTGATGTAAGGCAGCGAACTTATGTCGGAAATCTGGGGTGCCGTAAGTCGTAATCACCGTGAACATCGCGATGACAGCATACACTTCGACACTGAATCGTAGTCGTTGCTTCTGTCTCCATAGCTAATCATGTGGCGATTCAGCCTAACTCCTGATTCTAATTTTGCCTAGGATAATTGAGTTAGCAAAAGTGCAGCGGAATTATGAGCATGTTAGGTGTTAGATATAGATACCTTCAAAAGGTCAATTTTGTTTAGGAACAGCACCAGGCTAACGTTTGCAAGCAACTTGTTAGACACGACAGCTTTCCATAAGAGCAAAGAGTCCTCTAGTCTGTTCACATGAGGATCCTACATTCATGAAAACAAAATGAACACAAGACCAGAACAGATCTGAAAGAAAAACGTTCTACCTCCGCCAGGACCTGATGAGACATATCATGTTCCTGTAAGTCAACCACTTTTAATTGCAAATATAGAGATGAAACTCGACCTGATCAAAGGCGGAGATGGGCGCCAGGAAGATAATGGCAGTCACTGTGGTACAGTACATCAGTGACTAACGGAGAGCAGAAGAATCCTACGAAGTAGGAATGGACATACCATCGTCAAAATATGGCGCCCATGCTTGCCGCTGATTCCTGGATCCACCAACATCATAAATACGCCACTGGACTCCCTGATTATTTCCGTGTGAAACTGAAAAAGTATGCTCTACAACGCCTGTGGTTTTCAGGCGTGCCTTAAGCACATCCGCTGCAGAAAAGGATCAGCTAGGGTCAAAGCAAATCAGAAATGTGAGAACCGACGGACCATCAGTAGGAAAATACTTTTTCGCCGTGATTCGTGGAATGTCATCGAGAAAGCTGCCCATAGGCGACATGATAAAAAAACGAAGGTAGAAGAAGAAATCTTTACGCACAAGCCACTGGTTTCCTCTAGCCGTATTCGTTTTTCCCGCAAACATTGCTTAACCCTGGGGTCTCTCCAGAGCTCCTGCATTGCACCGCTGCAAGCATTCAAAACGTGCACAGGGTCGTCAGGGTCTTCCCACCATCCCTGGATCTCACCAGAATTAGGAGTCTTTGGACTTTTCGCCTTCCCACTGAAGGGAAACCGCTTCCAGGTCGAATGAGCATGAACAGTCACCTCTTTCCCTTTAGACCTGCTACCAATCGCATTCTGTGTAAAATCGTAGCCATGGCTTGAGCTCACATTATTCTGCGGAGAGATCGGAGAAGCGGAGAAACTCTTATGAGGAATAGATATCGTGGGTGCAGGACGTGTACCATTCCTGGGTAAGGTAGAGTGATAGTTCTGATAGCCAGTAATGTAAACAGCTCCATTGGGGGAAGGTGTGAGATGTGTAGGCTCCTCCTCGTCAGGCGACGAAAGCATATGTGTCAGGCGGTCTTCCAGATCAATGAGCGGGGCTAAGCGGGTACGATAAGAGTCATAGTTGGGAACTCGTGTACCGCTGATAGCTGACGGCGGCCGCCCGCTCGAAGTGATGATGACCGAAGCAGTCTCCAAATCGTCATCATCATGGTCATCAATGTTATCTGACTCTGGGCTAAGTGCTTCTAATATTCTAATTGCATGAATAAGCAATTTTGAAAATAAGTGACATGTGTGAGCTTACCTGGTTATAGACCTGACTAAATTTAAGTAGACCACGGTTCGCCAGGCCATTCGTTCAGAACGAAAGACTGCGGGTGCATGAAGAAGCTGAAATTCTGAAATATGGGTATGTCAGCCACTGAGCCTCAGTCCATGGAGCACGTGAATGTCAAAGCCTTGCGCTTGCACTCGTCATGGAGGACAGATATGGTGTTTTCCTTGGTATCAGTTCTAGAATCCGCAGGACTGAATATCGAGACCTGAAGAAATGATCTGGAGTACAACATATAAGGGCTACGATAGACGCGAGGGACCGCCCTCTTTTCTCCACAGTAGCAAGTACTTGGACATTCGACAAAGAGGAGAAAAACAAAGAAGGCAGATCAAGAGAGAAACTCACGTTTGAGAGTCGTGCTTTTGCCAGACTCAGACTGGCCAAGAAGTAGTACGTTGACGTCTGCCTTGGCCCTCTTCTTCTGAGCACGCTCTTTCCTAATCATCTCATCTATGCCCTCGCTGACCCTCCTAGCTTCAGTTTCGGCCTTAATGCGGACCTCACGCTGGATGGGAGACTCATTGGGCGGGGGGAGAAGAGCGGCGGCAAGTGGATCAGACAGAGAGCGTCGCCGCCGTGAGCTGTAGGGCTCTGGCCTAGTGGTTTTCATGGCGCTGGGAACAAGCAGGTTGGGATACAACAAGATAAAGAGACAAATACAAGTGTAGAATCCGATACAAAATAAATATGTACGAACCAGCGGGGAAATTGAGAAGAACCCAGGAAGCTTCCATTCGCACTAGTGCCACGTGAGCAATCGTATCGAGATCCAACTTACTGCTCGGAGTTACCTAATCTTCCCTCTCTCTTCTCTCTCTATCTACCGTTACCCCGACAACAGCTTCTACAGACCTCAATGCTTTACAAATTTGCAGGTCTCACGGCGCGTCTAACTCATTCCTTAGCCGTCGCACGTCGGTTGTTCAGAAGTCTGGCCACTGTCTCCAACGCTTAGTTCACCTGATTAGTCGCCACCTCTTCCGTTGGAAACTTCCAATATGCGCCGGCATAGGTTTTAGCGCCTTCTGCTCAGATAAAGAAGCTTAGCCGCAATTATGGCAGTTCTATGCTTGTCGTCAGTGAGCTCCAAGTCCGTGATTATTGGAGAAGCGCGGAGATTTCCGTACATGCCGGCAGAAACCCTATAAGACCGGGGCCTATCTCATATGTTGTAGTTGCGCGGGTCCTCTTGTATGAGCTATGATCTCAATTCCATCTCGAATATGATATTACATAGTTGAAGGATCCAGGACAGGATAGTGATCTCAAGGGACAGATCAAAGCAACAGACCTTTTCGCTAGACTTGATGATTTTTTGTCAGCGCTTTTAATCTTCGTAAGTCCTCAATAGAACCCATACGTCATGACGTCCAGTAATTCCACGAGAAGTACGAAGGTACGTACTTGGATCTCTCGAACCCCTTTTGTCAATTGAAGTTTTTGGAGAAGCACTTCAATTCCCGTACCTACAGGCATCTTCGGCTCATTCCACTGATGCTTTTGGCTATTTTCCACGATTGGATGTCCTCGTTATCGCACATGTTTACCATCGACAAGTTGAAATTAGTTTTGATGCCTCTCAAGTACCCTACCGGAACTTTCCTTGGCACGTATTCAGATGTTCGCCATTCCCTGCGCCGCCTTTTATTGCCAGTGTGAGTTGCACAGCCGAGATTATTCTTATTTAGTATTTGACAGATCGACAGTACCAATCCGAAAACGTTACTAATCATGGAAATTTCTCCCTAGTCATTCAAAGCTCCGCGGTTATGGGTGTATAAATGGGAACGATGCAAAATATAGGCCACACGGGCTCAGCTACTACTCAATCTCTCATGCCATACCCGTTAATGTTGTGTATCACTGAGCCTGTATTGATGTGCAGTTATAAAGTCGGATATTGATTTGATTGTTTCATAGTCTGGTCACCGCCAAGGCTCCAACTATCAGCAACTGTTTGTTATCTTCGGGTTACTTGCAGTATCATATCACTACATCTCTCGAACAGCTGATGAAATATATCTGTGGCAAGTTGTTCGTTGTTTCCCTTTCTCTACATCCTTCCTTCTTTCACCTACTTTTCTCGTCATTCGTTCTTTATGGCTCCTTTAGGTTCGTTCTGGCGGCGACAAGCCCAGATCCCTGCACAGAACATTTCTTCGAAATCCGATAGCGGTAAGGTCCACTGTGTCCTTGAAAATCATTCTTCCTCGGTGCGTTCGCTTGTATATTCATTTATTCTCGCAAGCGCTCCAGAGGCGGTGGGAAATGAATCTAAACGGTCACCGAATGAGGGGGGTGGTGCCAGGAACGATTCTTGTGAGTTTCCTTACCGTCCACTGTTTTGTTTGTTTGATCGTAACCACCTCAGCCCCGAACCCATCAAACAGCGAAGATCATGGCCACGGAGATTTTACCTCTAATCAATCCAAACCCACTGGTGGTGGAAAAGGTTCTTGGGAGTCCTACTTTTATTGTAATCAACTGATTCGGCGATACTTCCCGTTGCCAGCTCCGAATCCATCGAACAGCAACAAAGGTGGTAATGGTCGTCGATCTAATCAACCCGAGCCCCCTGTGAATGTAAACCATCCTTGTGAGTCTCATATGCCGTCACTATTTCTCATTCCTCAGTACAAATCGTCTCCAGCCGCTAATTCACCGGAGAACAACAATGGGGGTAGCAGTGGTCAGTCCAGTTAACTCAAGCCACCTGCGAATGGGAAAGCTTCATGTGAGTATTATTGAGTCGTCACTCCCTTATATTCTTAAATATCGACCGTGCCCAGCCCCGAATACATCGAGCAACCGTAACCGGGGCGGTGGTCAATTTACTCACAAGTCCACTCAACTCAATTCCACTCAACTCAAGTCCAATCAACCCAAGCCTACTCAACTCAAGCCCAATCAACCCAAGCCCACTCAACTCAAGTCCACTCAACCCAAGCCGACCCAACTCACTCAACCTAAGCCGACTCAACCCAAGTCCACTCAAAATAAGCCTACTCAAGCCACTGGGCTCGAGACTGTGAACGAAAAAGGTCCTTGCGGGTTTCATTTTTGCTGTCGCTGTCGTCCATTATCTAATACTAGGCGCCCTTAGCCTCAAACACGTTAAAGAACAACGGGAACAACGGTGGCCAGTCCGAAAATCGACCTTGTTGCTTTTATATCTTCCCTAGTTACCTTCGATTCTTGATTACTAACTATCGTCAGCCTCGAATCCACCTAATAATAACAATAAAGGTGATGGCGTAATTAGTTCTCGTGAGTTCCATTTCTTCATATCTAATTCTTTTAATCCTGAGTGTTTCCAGCTTCCAATCCACCAACGAATAGTCACGGCGGTAACGGTAGAAACCAACCTCGCGAGTTTCATTTTTACCGTCGTCATCCTCTACTGACTGTTCTCAGCCTCAAATCCACTCAAGAGCCACAACAGTGATAATGGTGGAAATAACGGTGGAAATAATTCATGTGAGTTTTATTTGTTCTGTCGCAATCTTTCCTTCGAATTGCTCAGCCTCGAATCCACCAACAAATGACAACGGTGGTAATGGTGTAAATAGTCTGGGTGAGTTTCGTGTGTTCGCCATCTTTCGTTCTCTAACACTCACTGTCCTCAGCCCCAAGTTCATCGAACAAAAATGGTGACTATAATGGTGGTCAAGGCGATGATTCCAATCGATCCAACCATGATGGAAATAGTTCTTGTGAGTTTTCCCGGTCCCAGACGACTGTATTCATTGACTGAATCATACATGCCAGCAACATCTACTCGTGCATCGCCTTCATCCCAGAGTGCTACTTCGCCCTCGGCCTTGAACAGCCCGATGCCTGATCCTAACAATATCAGCAATGAAGGTGGATCGCTCGGTATGGTTCTACCGTTGTAAGCTGTCATTTGCGTCTACATGGACTCAATTGAGCACTCTTCCAGCAATTCTGGAGGAGATGTCTCTGGTACCCCTGGTTTGCGAGTGGCTGATCATGGTCCGACGATCACAACGTCAGAAGCGTCGTTAAGTGTATACACGACAATGTTTGTCAAGACTACCTCGGCGACTACCTTCATGACTGATGGTCAGACCATCACTTCAATGACTACTCTCCACACTCTCTCCACTCTGGTCCCTGCTAGTACCATCGTCGGTTCATCAAACATTTCTGGTTCAAACGGATCCTCGAACCGTCGGGCAGGAGCTTTGGCAGGCGGACTTATCGGTGCTGGCATCGCCATACTCGCCATTGCTATTTTAAGTTGGTGCTTCGTGCGTCGTCGTCGTCGTCGCCACCACCAGGAAGCTCTTAACAGCTCCTTTGTCGTAATTCGGGAGCCCTTCTTACCCGCCGGCTTGCCTTCCCCCCTTCAAAGCGGTTCTGCCAGGATGTCAACCAGCACATACACGTCTCCGGCCTCGTACTCCTCTGGCACGAATCAGCCCAACGTATGGGAAGTCCCCGTGTCTGCATCTGCCCCCTTTGCCTCTCAGGCTCGTACCATCTCCCCGACGAGTGTGCGTAAGAAGCCTGTGCCATTTCTGGACGTTCCTATCTCGCGCCCTGGATCGGACTTCATCTCTGTTGCGACGGCTTTCGACCCTATTGAAAAGACGGCTGATCCCTTTGCTGACCCTGACACTAGCACGATGCTAGAGCTATTGAAAAATCCGTTCGACGACCCCGAAGGAGCGGGAGCGATGCTGGACCCTAAGTCAGCGGTTTTGCCTGGCGCGCCTCATGTAGATAAGAGGATTTCTGATACTTCGCTGAACTCTGTCACCTCTACCGGTGCACCGAAGGAGGTGTGTATCTTTTGTTCCGACAATGAGACGATTAATAGTGTATTATCAACAATAGTATGGTGTCGCCCTCTAATCATTGACTTGAAGAACCCTTGCCATTCGGCTTTTACTTTGGAACATTGTACGTCGGACACTTTCTTGTGCCTTCATTACCGTCCTTTTTTCTTCCCTTCTCGTTCAGTAATTTGAGGAACATGAACTTTCTTGTTACCTAAGATACGCATGGATTATGTGCTAATGGCGAGTGAGTTAACCAAACCAGCCAAATTTCACACAAGACAAGTTCTTACGTAGTGGTCAGGGATGTATACGAACCTATTTAGCGCAAGGCACATATCCAATTACGTAGTATTGCACAATTTACCTAGTTTAAATGTCTACACATGTATATGGACATACAACAAATGACAACCGACCAGTAAGCGGGAAAGTCTTCTAACAGAATTTTTTCCACGTGGAGCGAAGTTGTATTGTCCATGTTGAAAGTGTCTGGGGCGAACGAACGTTCGATTAGAATGTGAGGAGTTGCCGACCATGTTCCATGTGAAGATCTTGACAGGTTCAAGTTTACTCTAGTACCCAGCCCGCCTATATGTTCTAGAAGAATTTTCACGATCATGTACCCACATGCAACTGATCCCGCCTCGATATGGCTAGTACCGCCTGATGAAGCATGTCTTTATATGTGAGTACAGCTGTGAACTACTGACCTAAATTAACCAATGGCTTCTAGAGGCTGGCCTTCCAAAATGTCAGATTGCTGCATTGCCCAGATCCATGTGGTCGGGCGTATGAAACCCAACTTTGCGATCTAAAATTGGGGAAAGGTTGATACGAAAGAGTCATTATCGTATCGATATACTGCGGAGATATGCTGCGGAGGGTGAGAAACACACGCCACGCGCCACCACTGGTATGTAATAGTGTAAATGCTGTAAGGTAATTGCTCAGGAAATGGGATAATGTTTCTTCAGGTAGCACTTCGGGGGTCGAGGGAAGTTCTGCGGGCGTGAAGTCCTTTGTAGGTTACTAATAGGGCGGTACACTCTTGGGATCAATTCGTGACAGTATGCAATCTGCCGGAGCCCTGCTTTCAGAGATGGGACGATAACTACGAATATACGTATGATGAGATCGGGGCTTACCGCAGGAGGAGCACTGAAGCTCGGCAGTCATGAGATGAGACCGCCGTTTGTACTATATATACTATTCTTTCTCACCGATCGCCGAAATAATGAAAGTCAGAAGTGACCAACCCACGAGATGAACCTTAACAAATTTTCCTCCGAGTATTGCTTGCACTTCCCGCCACTAGCATATCCTGCACAAAACCCTCGATTTCTATGCCTTTCCTTTCCTTTAATAGTTCGTACTGTCGTCGCATGTACTCCCATAACTGGGGAACAAGTTCTGCGTCACGTAAGCGGAACTGATCGAATGTGACATCGAGACGTGAGGAGTGAAGAGTTAGGGCTGATGCGGGGTCATGGATTGTTTTGATGAGGGCAAGAGGAAAGACAAGGAAGGCTTTAAAGACAAAAAGTGTTTTACTCAAAAAGCTAATACGTTAGATGAGCTCGATCTATGTTCAAAGCAGAAGACTGCCGTAGGAGATACACGAACCAGGATGGTCTATGCTGAGCAGGGTCTTCTAAGTTCGACATGTCAAAAGGATGAGGAGACAGGACCCAGCTGCAATTCTCCGCGATCAACACAAAAGTTTCTTCGTCGCATTTCGGGTCCCAGGAGTACCGAAGCTGCACATCGATAGAGCCAAAATGATACAGCCTTTGCTGGGCACCTTTTATATGCCATTCCGACGCATTCAGCGTAACCATGGACTCATCACCATTTGTGCTCATTTCTCTTGTTACGAATATGGGATCTGAGCTGTCAGGTTGGCATGTTTCGCTGTCTAGCCGATTGCCGGATCCCCCAGCATCTGTGTTGGAAACTATCATGTCCTTGCTCAGTATGCCACGTGTGCAGAATATGACCTGGGTCTTCAAGTCATCTAGTCTGAGATACTGTCCATTAAGTAGTGTTCTTATGAGATTCTGACGCATGATTTTGAGCCATGAAGGAGTATTCTGCGACTTTGCGATTCGAGCTTTGAAATCGTGTAGTACGACACTGATAAAGGTTTCTGGTGCGACAGGGAGAAGATGGACTTCCACACAGATTTTGGTCACGGCGACGTGATGCTGGGCGTCAATATAGTCATAGTCGGAGATTGTCGCAGTCAAGAAAGTCATGTTAGATATCTTGGGAAGTTTGAGGCTCATTTTTATGCGGGAAGACGAGATAGAAACGGTGTCGGTGTGGAAGTAAGACAGACCGTACAGAGCGATAGAAAGGGGTAGTCGGGTTTTGAAGCTACTGACACGGAGACGGTGACCAGATATGAGGAGAGAGATGAGCACGAGTAAAAAGATGATACATAGACTAGTTATGCACTGTAGTGGTGACATGAGGACGACGCGTTATTTACGTGTGCTTGACCAGTCTTCTCTGGCATGGACGAATACGAAGGCCACTTGACTAGCCTGTCGTTATCTGCTCTGCTCGCCGAGCCAGGCGCCCTGCAGACTCAGGCGCATCATCTGACATCCAGCCTGACATCTCTCACCCACACCTCCTACCCGACATTCCTCTCTCTCCATCGAACAACCACCGCCCTCTCCACCTCTCTTTCGTCTCTCGCCTCATCTCTGTCCGACCTCATTTCCACATCCTTACCGGCTCTACAAGATGCCACAGCAGCATGGAACACCCGAACTACCCATATCCTCCGTGAACGTTCAAAAGCGCGTCTGGTACTAGACCACCATGACAAGATAAAAGACCTCCTCGACATCCCCATATTCATCGACTCGTGTGTCCGTAACGGGCATTTTCAGGAGGCACTTGCTCTTTCAAGTCATGTCGGTGCAATGGCTGCGCGACCCGGCGCCCCGCCGATCATTGCGTCCGTACATGCTGAGGTGGGGGCAGCCATTGGTCAAATGCTTCTTGTCTTACTTGGGACCCTTAATGAGCCAGGCCGGAAGTTGCCTGCGCTATGGAAGGCGGTGAACTTTTTGAGAAAGATGGAGGCCTTTGCGCCAGGCAAGGACAAGCCTGAATATGGGATGACCACGGACGAAGCCTCGAGCGAAGAATTACTCGCCCTAGCTTTTCTTTCGGGACGTTTATCTTGCCTTACTTCTGCATTGGAGCCAATATCTCGCGACATTCAACGCTTGACAATTTCCACCTCCACGTCCTCACCCCTAGACGGAGCTCCTTCTCTGGGCATACCCAAATTATCCGACCGGGACAAGGAAGACATCGCTCGCTCTCTGAAGAAATATATCGACGTGTGGAGAGAAGGCGCGTACGACATGCTCACACAATACTCCACCATCTTTCTCGAACAACAGCATCCGCATCCTACCTCACCCACACTAGCCCCAAGGTTACCTACACACCAACAACGTTCCTCTGCCCAACCCACATTCGCGCCCCAGCCCTCAACTCCCGTTCCTGCACCTTCTCTCCTGCCTTTTCTGCCTCCGCATCTTCTCTCCCAACTCTTTCCTCTTCTCGAATCTACTTTACCTCTACTTCCTCTTCCCCTCCTCCCGTCAATCCTTACCCAACTTACATACTGTGCTACTGCATTCACCCGTATCGGGCTTGACTTCCGCGGTCTCGTCGGAATACTCGTCAGCTCCGCCGTCGCCGGTTCAGTTCGGCAGAGCCTACAAGACATTGAGCCTTTCCTGTCACTCGACAATAGTGACAGAAGCTCGGGCAAAGTTCGATCGTCTTTCGGGAAGAAACCTTCCGAGTGGCTTGTTGTTTCTTCTGTTGTTGATGCTCTCCCGGCTCCTGCACAGGTCCAGGCAGCACCGCCCCATATACCCCCGCAGATGTTGGCATCGTATCCTCCATTAGCAAAGTACACCAATGCTGTGCTCAGTGTCTTGAATGCGCTGCGCCTCCTCGCACCTATAGGAATACTGTACGAACTCGTTGGGGTGATTGATGGGACTCTTGGGCGGGCGGGGGAAGACTTGGTGGGGTATTTGAGAGGGTTCGTTGGGAAGGATAAAGGAGACAGCGAGGATAAAGTTTCGCGGGCAGTGGGGGCGGCATACTTCAAGGTGCTGGTGCCATTTGTGAGACGGGCACTTGTGGAGGGTGTGTATAGTATGGAGATTGGTAAGCTTGGGGAGCTCGGAAGTGATGGCGAGGAGAGGTTGAAGAAAGTTCTGGAGGAGTGGGAGAAGGTTATCAGTACGTGAGTCGCGGCGTTGGAGGTACTTCGGACTCTGACTATATTGGATTTTCTTGTGGGTTTGGAGGGCGGGGTAGGACACTTGAATAACCAGAGCTTGATGATACACACTAACTTGTGGGTCAGAGACTCTGTCTTGCGAAGTACAAGGTATGAGTCGCTTTTTCGACATTCTTTTCAGGTTTGTATGTTCTAGGCCGGGACGCCGTATTACATTGAAATCCAAAGCCGTATCCGTGGTTTTTCTGAGTCTTTTGAATTGTTATCGCACCCACCGGATAAAGTCGCGATCACGTGTGGTAAACACGTCCACAAGACCAAATAAAAAACTCTTGGGCCGAATCCTCAGGTCCTGGTGTTCTTGGTCTGATTCGCACTTGTCACAGTCACAATGCGACACGTTTTACAACGGCCGCCCCCATTCGCACGCATGACGAAGCTTGGAGTGAAATTTCCAATAGTCTGCAGTGATGGATCCGAACGCGATGGGCACCTCATCTGATTGGTGGTCAGGACCCAAAGTCGTCTCCCCGGCTCCTGTCGCGGATTCTGCCGTTTCCAGACGAGAGACATATGCTGTTTGGCTCGTAGCTGGAAGATCAAGGCTACGCGTGTTTACAAGTGCATTTGAAACGTTTCTGGCAAGCTTGACATCGGAGCTCGCTTCTAGTTTGATCACTATGGATCGAATTTCGCCCTCAATGTTGAATTTGAAAAGGATATCGAGCGGGGGCTGCAGGCAGAGGCAGAGGCAGAGGCAGAGGCAAGGCTAACGGAGGATGAGCTGGCAGAGAAGAAAGTTGTTGCTGAGTTGGGAGTTGTTGAGGATGAGAAGCCGGTGTTAACTCGACACGGCTTTTGTTGTGGCCATGTTACTATACTGTTATCTACCTGCGCTATCAATGGGTGTGTTTCTTTGTTCCCGAGTCCGACGATCATCTCATAGTGCTGCCATCGTCACGCAGAAGTCGACCGACGGTGTTCGCATCACGATCGTGGGTATCGCTTACAAGAGTATTCAAATTTCATAACACTCCTTCTCGCAGCTGGTTTACGTCGCCCTCTCGCCCCCTATCGATCTCTCTGCCATCGTAGGTCTTCTCGGCATGGGACAATAACGTACTATTATGCTCGCCAGCCAGTGTCGCTGTCAACCCTACCCTTGTTTCTCAAATACAAGACCCCCTTCTGGTAAGGAAAGGACTCGGAACTCGGATTAGGCGTGGCTCGTGCCAGCCAGGATTCGAAGTTCGTATTCATCAAGGAGGTTTGCGTGTGGTGTGGGTCCGGCGCTTGATATATATGATTTTAGAGTTCCGTCTGTCAAGGGTGGCGCACTCAGGTTCGCACGTGTAGATTGAATTGGATTATGTATACCAGGACATCAGTACATATAATCATGTCCCTCAGGGAAGCGACCCTGGATCGGAATTATAAAGGCAGTGGGGTTTATGTTTACTCTACTTGACAATACATACCTAGGATCGATATCAAAAACGGCACAGCTTTCTAATTAATTTACTGGACTACGTTCATAAATGGAACCCACAAAGGCCCCCCCCCGCGTAATCCACCCTGCATGGATGTTCGTATCCGAGGTCTCGCAATATTATTGCTCCTTGAAGTCAAGTTGCCACAGCGAATCGCACAATAATACATTGAAATCTGTTATACATACACACACGCTCTATTCTATCCATCCACACAACATAAGGAAAAAAAAAAAAGTCCACAGAAAACCTTAGATATATATCTTAAAAAATCACAACAACCCCTCCTTCCCAAGATCCCACTCCCTAACAGATCCCCTCTTCGTATACTTAATCTCCATAACACTAACCTCCGTCCCCGGCGGCTCGCGCTTCCTCGACGGCGGGGGCAGCCCCTTGTCAGACGTCATACTGACCCCTAGCCTCTCGAGCCGCCTCTTCTCCTCTTTATCCTCCCGCCACACCCTCAGCAGCTCCAGCATCGCGTCCCACCCCGCGTACTCTGCGTCGTTGACCAGCCCCGTCTTGGGGACGCTCGGCACGGCGAGGGGCGCGACGTCGAGGCGGGGGTCGTAGCTTTCTTCGAAGTATTTGTCCATTTTGGAGGGGAGGCGCGCGTGCGGGGGAGGAAAGGGGGAGGGCGAGGGGAGAGGAGGAGGTGGGCCGGAGGGAAGGGGTGGGGGCGAGCCCGAGGGAGGTCGTGGTGGCGGGGTAGTAGATTTGGTGCGTTTGGATTTGTGCTTGGGATTGGGAGTGGGGATGGGGGTTGGTGAGCGTGTGCAGGAGGGCGAGGGTGGCGAAGGTGCAGGCGAAGGCGACAGCGTCCGTTGTCGTTTGTGGCTATGAGACGACTCCTCACTCCGTACTGTTGTAGAGCGCCGTTGCCCGCTGTGCTCTTCAGGGTCCTTGTGGGGCGCAGTGTCCGAGTCTATGTCGTCTAGAGCATACTTCTGGGCCTTCTTGCTACGGGACCTCGAGCGTTTGCGCGATTTGTGCCTGGGCTCGTCGTGTTCCTCGTCTCTATGGCGCCTCGAGCGCCGCTTCGAGCGTCTCGGAGACGGACTGCGACTTCGACTGCGGCTGCGGCTGCGGCTCGCCTGGCGCCCTCGATTGCTTGCGTTTTCCTTGCCCTTCTCGGCATGGCTCCGCTTCCTCTCGGCATGCTCCTCGCAGTCCCAATCCCTCTCCCAATCCCTCTTCCTCTTCCCTCGCCTCTCCCTGCCGTCCCACCTGTCCCAACTCTCCTGTCTCTCCCTCCTCCTCCTCCTCATCCTCTCCGCCTCGGCCGCCTCCTCTGCCCTCTTCCTGCGCGCCCGCCGCTCCTGCTCCTCCCGCTCCCTCTTCTGCTCCTGTGCAGCAAGCGCCTGCGCGCGCAACACCGTCTTATTATGATCCTCCGTCGTCTTAATAATCGAACTCAGAAACCGCTTGTTCGTGCGCGGCGCTGGACTGTTGTCAGTCCTATCATTGGGTAGCAAGTCCAAAAAAAAACATGAATCCATAAGAAAACCAAAAAAGAGGCTCAAAGAAGAAAACTCACCCTCCGCCTGGCAGAAACGCCCGAATCCCCTGCGTGCCGTACCTCTCTGCCTTCTTCTTGGCCTCTTTGAGAATGAGCTCGGCAACATGGCGGTCGAGATCCTCGTCCGTCACTGTGCCGGGCACAGACGAGCCCATGCTCGCGCGCACGAGGTTGGAGACGACGGAGGACAGCGAGGATGTCGTCATGGGGTATTTTGATTTGGGGAGTGGAAGGAGGGTGCGCTGTGTTTCAACACGATGTTTGAGCGTGTTTGTGTGAGGCTGTTGGCATATGTTTTTTCTGAACAATTGATGGAATGCCATTCGATCGGACTTTACGCATGCATGTACATAGGCTAAACGAGATGTGCTTGTCCGAGTATACTGCTAATATCAAGAACCATGCTAGCTAGCTCTATAGTGTCAATGGGAAGCCTTCCGGTGGAAGCGAAATGTGTTGTTGGACTAGAATCGTGATGGGTGGTATACATACATACATACAGTGTCAAAGCAAAATCGTCAAGAAATATGGATACACGCTGGGTTCAAGAAATGGCGCTGGCTGAGCGCATGATGTAGATGTTGTTGAGTGATTTTACGCGCGGGAAGCTGCTTGATGCCGGCACAGGATCGCCTCTCTGCAGTGGCATCAACAGACCAACAAAGGACAGACAAGGACCGGACTCACAAGCTGCTCACGGAACGTCCGGACATCGTCAACGACCCTCAGCTGCACACCGGTCACCGCACAGGCCATCTTGAGCGGGTTGAACGACGCGTGCTTCTCGCCGCCATTGATCGTATACAGCGTCAAGGCCCGCAGCGCCTCGGCGTGCCCAGCCCTCGCCTTGACCAAATCGACGAGGAGCTGCAAGGGCGTGTTGAGATCGACGCCGAGGGCGACGTGCTCGACGGTTGGCGGCAGCGCCCTGAGGACCTTGCCCGCCACACACGGCCCCAGAGTCTCGATCCTGAGCTCGCGGAGCTGCGAGCAGCTCTGGAGGGCCCTCGCGTGTTCGGAATGGGTGCAGGCAGGCAGGGCGAGCGAGTGTAGATGGGCACCGTGGGCGTCGATGAGGGTGTGGAGAACCTGTGTGGGCGGCTCGCGCTCGAACTCGAGGATTCTGAGGGAGGCACGGTGGGTGAGCCAGTGGAGGAAGTCGAGGGTGGGGAGAGACTGGAAGTTGATGCGGAGTGAGGAGAGGACGGGGGCTGTCGACGGCGAGGGGGGCGACGGCGGGGATGTGGCGGTGATGGAGAGGGTGTGGAGGCCGGGCCAGACGGCGAGGAGCTGGGCCAGGGCGTGGGAGTTGTCGGACCAGTTTGTCAAGTGCAGCGACGAGATGCGCGGGCCCGACAGCAGCAGCGACAGCGTGCAGTCGTCCAACGTCCCCGCCGCGCGCGGCATGCGCTCCGCGTCTGCGCGCGCGCCGCCGTACAGCGACAGCGAGACGTGATACAGGCGCGGACACCGCGAGATCGCCAGCGCCAGAGCGTGCTGCGACAGCCCGCCCGGCTGGTTGTCGTCCACCACCGCGCACAGCCGCACCACCGCGTCGCGCAGCGTCCGCCCCGCCGCGAGGAACGCTTCGCAGGCCGACTGCGACCGCAGAGACACGCTGGTGAACAGCAGCCGCTGCGCCGGCACCGCCCACGCCTTGCAGACCAGCGCACAGTGGCGCAGCAGCGTCTGGTCGCCGTCGCCGTCGCGGCAGGCGGCGTGCTCGATGATGGCCAGCACGAGCTCGGGCGGCAGCGGCAGGGCCGGCGGGGACCGGGCGGGCCGGCGTCGACACGGCGGGCGTGCGGCCGGCGGGAGATGGAAGGAGACGTCGTACGCGACGGCAGGCGGCGGCGCAAAGATGGACGGCCCGAAGAAACCCATGGCGAGACCCCCTCCGAACGGGCCTCTTTATATTTATACCAGTCCCCGTCGTTTCCATGAAACAAAAACGCCGTTCGAACGAATCTCCCCTGCCGCTACTTCGGTTCCCCCTTTCCTGTTCTTATCCCCATACGAAGATCAGGCGCATGTCCCTTTCCGGTGCGCTGTGTTCTCTTCGCGCCTCTTCCCGCGACTTACGTCCTCTTTGTGCCGTAACTTCCGTGCCAGCGTGCACTGCCCACTCAACCCAGTATGTAGTCACTGATTGTCAGCACAGCGTCCCCAATCCCTGCCCGTGTCCAACACGACCCACGAGCTTAAGCGCCTCACCGCTTTCTTAACTCTATGTTCTCGAAGAGAAGTCCACCCACTCAGTCCGGACCTAGCTCCGCCCATCTTGGCTCTTCCATCTCAACCTAACCTACTCTCGGCCTTACCCTGGCACTTCCAAATCCCCGTCCGCGATGCTGCCCTAGCCTTCTTTCCTTGATATTAATCAGCTCATGATCCATCCATCGCATCTCATCGCCATTCTTATATAACCGTTTACCCAATCACATCTCCCCATCCAAGCCTAGCCAGAGGGTTCCCCCGGTCTACCGGTCTCTCGACCCCAATCGTGTACTCTACCATACTTACACTCTCATCCTGATAGACTATCCTGTGGCACCAAGTACCTAAAACACCGCACAGCACGGCACGGCTATCAGCGCGAAGGCTTCCATTCCCAGAACCTCTCATTGTTCGTCCTCGTCCTTCCATGTGTCCACTAAGCTTGATCTCGCTTTCCGTCCGTCCGTCCTCGAGGCGCCGCACCACACGCGTTATTACGCCTATCCGCATATCCATCATCTCGTAACTCGTTAGGCTCACATGCCAGAAACTGAATAACACACCCCTGCTCAGGTATGATGCCAGAGACTTCACTACAACGAAAACCCTGTCCATGGCCCGCAGTGATAACGTTTGATGTTTATGTCACTGCTGATCCCTGCAATGATATCCTCGTTTCATCCGACACACCGGCGCGCGTTGGTGTTCTGCATCGCAAGACACGAGCCGGGGCACAGCAAGCAAATACCGTTTCATTTCACGATCGACTCACCACCCCCATCCGTCCTCGAGGCAGCCGCACACCACGCGGGGGCTTATCACTTACGGCTATGTATATCGTTATCCTTGACTCTCGTGGTCATTATCGCATTATGTGGACATGGCGGTCAGTGATATGTACTGCTCATTTTTATTCATTGGCCCGTGACGTGAACTATTGATGTTTGGCTCCAGCCGCGGCCGATGCCGTAGTTGCCGCCGGCTCATGTTGCAACGCGCACGGGCATCTTTCGTGTTTTGTGGTTTTTTCCGTGGGAGACACGAGCTCGAGGGGACAAGGGTCAATGAATCGATCAAGTCCTAACTAGCACAGCAAGTACCGATCTCGGTCTCGATGGAATCACCGCCACCTATAGCATATCCTAAATACAAATCTCATAACCGTCCTCGAGGCGGCGGCGCAGCCACATGTTCTCATCGACATTCTTATCTCGTGTTATGTCACTGGCGGCCTAGGCTAACAGGTATGTAATATCCACTCACGTACTTACTTATCCATCCATTTATTCATACATGTCCCGATTATCGTTTTGCTCATATCAATGTAAGTAGGTAATAAAATAAAATAAACCGTCACGGCTACATATGGAAATAATGGCTGACTATGTACTGTTTAGTGCGTCGAAAGCGTGTATGGACAGACTTTATCTCCTCGTGCGTCCTGTTCCATTTGATACGAGCGGTTCACGATGTAGTTCAAAGACAACTTGAATGACAAGGATAAGGATAAGGCAAAAGGGCGGATCACGTACTACCCCCCGCACCAAGATATACGCCGCTTTGAAGCAAGAACCGAAATGCTAATAATCATCAATCGCCAATCGGGCCCACCCTCACCAGTGTCTGATCCATGAAAAGTCTTTCGCTGCTATTGGCCGTGGCCTGCAGTTTTTGCGATTGCCTAACGGCGAGCCACGAGTGACCCATGCTGCAGGCAAGTGATACCATTTAGACGAGGTACACACCGCCGCCGATCATCAGATTATTTAAATCTTACACCGCACCCCCCGATAGATGGCATGTAACTATACATATACACACAGGAGGCGCTGTCTATATTGGTATTGATGACATCATATCGGTGGCAAGAACAGGGACGAAGACAAGGGCAGGGGCAACGGAACGAACGATCATCGTGCCCTTGCTCATAGTAGACCTCAACAATTCCTATCGATCCGTCTACATGCCCCCTACCTCACCCTAATCCACTCCCAACCCCGCAGCCCCTCAGCCCGGCACAGAAACAGACACAGATCTGATTCCATGACCTACCGATCATAAACCGTACTTCGCATTTCGCACAAGGAAGCTTAATTGACCGACCAGGGGGGGGGACGTCCAACGTGTCCTGTCCTATCCTATCCTATCCTGTCCCACTCCTTTCTTCTTTTTTTTCCGTCCGTCTCTTAAGACTCCATCCCTTTCTTTCCTTTCCTTTCCTCTACGCACACCCATTTCGTTCTGCCTACCCGGCATCTCAAGCTCTAAACGAAGCCTCACCCACCCAACTCCCGGGCCCGGATCTCATCGAAAAAATGGAAGTCGAAATTCCGTGTGCCAGTAGTCTGCCAGTGAGCCTCGGGGGCTCCACTGGCAAATGGAATGGAATTTCGCGCAGGGGGAAACTTAGGGAAACGCCACCCTGGATCCGACGGACCAATCAGCGCCAAGTTGGATGGAGTGGGGCGCTTCAAGTCGTTTCCGTTTCCATTCACCAGACCAAGTAAGGTCAGGATTATAATTATAACGCCGCAAGGCGTGTCACATAACAGCATGGGTATTAGTCTATTGCACATATCCTGCCACTACCTGCCGATGATACTACTTATTCCCCCCCCCTCCCTCCCCTACTCACCTCCCCCCCACCCCCGATATGTAGAGTGCTTCCCCAGAAACAACTTTCAACTTCAATTCAACATGCACAACCCCCAGGTATTCCGCGGAGTGGCGGGCTTGGACTGGTGTTGGTTTTGGTATTCGGTATTGTAACCTTATTATCTTAACACTTTGAACGCATCGTGCCGTGCGGGCTCGTTCTCGTTCTCGTTCTCGTTCTCGTTCTCGTTCTTGCTTTCGTTCTCGTTCGCTTTCGCTTTCGCCTTCGCGTTCACTTTCGCTTTCGTAGTCGTGCCGGCGGAGGGAAGACGCGAACCCATACCATCATGAACACAAAACTCCGGCCATGGTGCACAGAGCTAGGATTGAAGTGTAGCTTGAAATGACTAATTGCACTCGAGCTTCCAGTGGTGAATCGCATTGAATTCACGTTCTTTGTGATCAACTTCGGAGTCAGTACTAAGATTTCATTCTCAATCCCGTCTGAGCAAGTGAACAAAGCCTCACAGATTGTGCGATCACATTTGATTCGTCCACCTGCACTGATCCTGACTACCATGCCAATTCTCCTATCTAACAACTGGTTCCGATTCCTGCATGCTCACTATTCACCGGCCATTCCAGGGATACATACTCAGCTCCATCTACAGACCCCAATCATCAGCGCTCAGCCACCTGCTCTCTCTTCAGCGACGCCCCTGCCTGCTTATCGACACACACACATAACCACTCAGCACACTTATATTTATATATCCATACTCAACATCCCATTGGTGCACCCCATTATTCGGTCTGACATATTCTTCCGTTGTTCGGTCCTTGTAATCGTGTCAGTTAAGCGCCGCACCGACGTCGGCGTTCAAAGAGATCTAGAACTCTAGAACCTGCCCTTTCCCTGATCAGACTCAGGACGAGATCCGCTTCGATGAACTTTGTCAGGGACGGCAAGTAAGCGTGACATGCACAAGCGCTTCTCGGGGCTTCTCCCGGTGACGAACCCAGAGAGGTTGTCCCTATGTATGTATGTACGTATGTATGCATACGAGTCCTGAGATTGATACCAAAAACGACAGCTAAAATTTCAGAGAATGTGAATTATAAGAATTCTGAAGCCGAACGCCCCGCGTGGATGTCTGTGTTATGGAATGGAGCAAGCACACACACACGTACATAGTCATGACGTATACATATGTAGTTGAAACTAATGACGCCACTTGATGACAGGGTCATCAGAAATACTAATAGACGTATACATCTTGCAATTGAACGTTGGATGGCTTAAGCTTGGCCAGAAGCAAACACGTGAGCGAAACAAAAAAGAGACGTGCCAAGATGCTATATTATATAGAAGGACGCGACCATAAGTCGAGCACAGATGCCCATATAGGAGAACTCCTCCGCAATACTTGAGTATATTGGCCTCCGCAAAATGGATTTCATCCTTTGGAATTAACTCGACGGAGGATACTCAGTGAACGTCAGAACACCTTCATGACATAAGATTCCACCTCTATCGAGCCAGTAGACATGAGAGATTCGAGGAGAACTGTTGTCACGTCGAGCCGACCATCGGCAGAGGGTAAATAACCAATCACAGTTCGATTGAATCGTATTTATACGAACATGACAAGCATCGAGCCTTAGACCAATGAAAGTTATCGAGTCAAATGCACAGGAGGGACCTCGGTGAATCAGGACAGATGGTTCCGCATAAATGCTGACAAAGTCATAGAGTTGTACCATAGCCAATAAACATCGACCCATCGGTCCGATATCAGTACGACCTCAAGGAGTGAGATGAGGTCCGGAGAAAGGCAATGAGACATCCGGAAGAATACATTCCTATCAGTCCATATAATTAAAAAGCATAATGCGTACATAACACAAATTGTACTCGAGTCAGGCGAGGTTCGGGCAACGAGAGATTTGGAGAGATTCATTCCTATCGGTCCATATCAAAAAGCACAAATACGTAGGTTGGGGCGATGATAACGTCTTTTGAAGTCCAGTCCGGATAAGTACCGAGTCATATAGGAGCCGGGATGATACGATGTGGGGATACGACGCGGGTTAACTGTTTCATACCATCATTTACAGAGCGTAAGGGAATGAATTACGAGTGAAGCTTATGGACAATGTTCATGAACGGCCCCAAGGCTGTTTCGAGGTGAGTTTGAGAAATTGGGCACACACAGTTGTCTCAGCACAATTGCAGCAGCAGTGTCAAACACCAAGATTGCATTTGGGACAACCTCTTGAGATGGGAGGAGGTTAAGCCTACATAGGGATGTCAAAATACATTTAGCTCCCACAGAATTTAGGCAGGAAGATTTCCTGAGAAAAGAGCTGTACATCAGCAGGCCCTGCTTGATATTCAATGCTGACATGCACTTTGTGAGTGAGCTAAATATATACATTGGTTCACATGTTTGGTCTGGCTGTTGGACTGCAGGTGGTAGGCAGTGGAGGTGTGAAGCTTCATGTTAAGTAGTTGGTAAAGCTCCTGGGTGAAGTCCACCATGAACTGTGGACCCTGGTCAGACACATAGGCATTGGAGAGGCCATGGAGCTTCCAGATGCTCTTCTGGAACAGGTTTGTGGCCCCCATGGCAGAGCAAGTGGTGTGAGTAGGAACAAAGTGTGCTTGCTTGCCAGAGAGGTCCATGACTACCATGATGGCATCATACCTGTGGGTGTCAGGGAGCTCTATGATGAAATCCACCAAGGCAACACTCCATCACTCTGTGGGGATGGGTAGGGGGTGGAGCTGTTTGGAGGAGAGTGGGCACTGGGGCCTGGTCTAGAGGCAGAGATTGCATGTATAGGACCCAATATACCAGGACATCAGGGGCCACCAATAGTTCTGGGACACTAGCTCCAATGTTTTCCATTGGCCAGGGTGTCCTGCAATCTGGGAGTCATGGTGCTGCTCTACAATCCTCCAGCATAGCTCTGGGTCATTGGGCACATAGATGCAGTCCCAGAAGGTCAGGAGTCCATCATGGAGGGCCCACTCATCTGCATGGATGAACTTGATGCCATTGGTAATCCTGACTTGAGTGCCCAGGCTGCCTGAGCAACAAGCTCTTCCTGCAGACCCTCCCAGTTTCCATGCCAGATGTCCCAGAGGATCTCCACTTCTGCTCCCTCAGTGGCTAGACCTTTCATGGCTCAGATAGCAAACAATCAGGTTGGAGGAGCATGATGTTGCTGTTGTCATCTCCCCTGGTGCTGTGGTCTGCTCTCTGAGACAGAGCATCTGGCTTCCCCATACTCTGGCCTGGCTTGTAATGCAGTGAGAAGTTGAAGTTGGTAAGGTAGAGAGAGCACCAGGCCTGTTGGCAATTGAGCTTCTTGGCTGTCCAGAAGTAATCAAGGTTCTTGTGATCCATCCACACTTTGAACTTATGCCATGCACCCTCCAGGAAATGCTGCCACTCCTTGAAGGACTGGATGATGGCCAGCATCTCCTTGTCATGGATTTTGTAGTTGCATTTGACCACATAGTTGTCATCTGAGAAGAGGAGGATGGGCCCAGAGGTGACAGCACACTTGAGATTGTTGAAAGCCATCTGCTCTGGGGGGCCCCAGCTCCAGGCAGCATCCTACTGGTGAGGTCAAACAGTGGTTGGGCATGGTGGGAGAAATGCTGGATGAACCTTTGGTAGAAGTTAGTGAAACCTAGGAAGGCCTGCATTTCCTTCTTGTTCTTGGGCTCTTGCCACTTCACAACACCTGCCACCTTCACCAGGTCCATCTCTGTGGCTCTGTGCAAGATGATCAGCCTGAGATACTTGATCCAGATCTGCTCAAACTCGCACTTCTCCAGTTTGAGATAGAGCTGGTGAAGGTGGAAGCATTCCAAGACAATGCATATGACCTGGTGGTGCTCCTCCAGCATTTTGGTGTAGATGAGGATGTCATCAAGGTATACACACACTACACCTTCAGCAATGAGGTCCTGGAAGATGTTGTTCATCATCATCTGGAAGGTGGCAGGGCTGTTGGTGAGTCTGAAGAACATGACAAGGGGTTCAAACAATCCCCAGTTGGTCTGGAAGGTGGCCTTGCACTCATCTCCTTCCTGGATGTGTATGTTGTTGTAGCCCCATTGGATGTCCAATTTAGTGAAGTACCATGCACCCTGGAGGTTATTGATGAGCTTGGAGATGAGGGGGAGGGGGTAGTGGTTCTTCATGGTCATGGAATTAAGGACCCAGTAGTCCTGGACCAGTTGGAGAGAGCTGTCCTTCTTTTTGATGAAGAAGACTGAAGAAGCCATCAGGGATTTTCAGGGGCAAATATGACCAGAGGTCAGGTTCTCCTGCAGGAAGGTATCAAGCTTGTTCTGCTCCTTTGGCACTAGTGGGTAGACCTTACAGCTCACCAGCTTGGAGTCTGGCATTAATTTGATGGTGTGGTCCCACTGCTTGCACTCCAGGAGCAAGTCAAAAGAGGCCTTGAAGAACATGTCCTTGAACATGTGGAGATATGGAGGCACAATGTCCTGGAATTCCCAGGACATGAAGTTCACAGCAAAGGCCTGGGCCAGTTGCTGAGAGGTGGTCTGGCTGGCCCAGATCTCCACAATAGAGGGTAGGGAGCATAGGGTAGTGGCATATATCTGGTCTCCAACTTTCACTGCCTTGTCCAGGAACTCCAGGTCACATAAGCCACAGAACTCCACTCCTAGATCCTCCTCTGGGGTCCCTCTGCTACTCCACTTGTCCTCATAGAGGGCCTCTCTATGGGGGAATGCCAGGGGCAGGGGATCCAGAAGGTCTAGATCTGTGAAGGAGAAATGGCTGGCATGGCAAGCCTGAATGGCCATGCACTCTTGAACCTCAGCCTGGCATTGTTCCTTGAGCTTGGTGGCACAGGTGGCACATCTCTGAGGGCATCAGCTCATGGTTACCTTGCCCTGGGCCCATCTACTTTGGGGTTGTGCTCCCAGAGCTAGGTGAAGCCAAGGATCATATTCTGCTTGCCTAGGCTGGTGACAGCAAAGACTGCATACTCAGCATGGTTCTGGTAGTGGAGGACAAGATCTACCAGGGAGTTGATGGCACCTGCCTTGTTGGGTGTTCTGTCAATATTGAACATCAGAATGGGCTTGGAAAGTGGCTGCATGGTCAGGCAATAACATTTCATGAACTCCAAATCTAGGAACAGCCCCATTGCTCTGCTATCCAGGAGGGCAGTAACTCCACAGGTGTGCTGAGTGTCCATGGTCTCAATCTCCACATTGAGGTGCAAGGAGTTTGCAGAGGGGTTTGCAGTGACTATGTACTGCTAGGGCAGCTGGCATTCCCAAGCAGGACAGCATGGACAGAGCCTAACTGGCATTGGAGAGCTTGGATTGGGGTCCAGAGTGGGTGTTTGTATGTCTGGAGGGGAGTACTGAGGTTCTTTTGTCTTAGAGTTGTTGGAATCAAGAGAGGCAGTTTCATTTTCTATCAACAGACAAGCAAACCTGTTAGTACCTGGTGACAAAGGCATACATCTCATCTGTTGCTTGACTAAAAATCCTTCTCCAGGCCTGGGAGGGGGGTGCAAGCACCACTCTCCTCTAGGGTCAACTCCAGTGCTGGCTCATCCAGTGAGGGAGCTCTGGCAGCATCCTTTGCAGCCAACAGTTGCAGGAGGAGCTCCTATAATAATGTACCTCAAGACCCAACAGGCAGTGTTGTGCAAAGTGCCCCAGCTTCCTGCATCTCTGGCACAGTAACAGCATGAGGTGATGCTGTTGAGCAGCATCAACATCCATGGAGATGCCTGGTAGCAAGGATCATGGTGTGGAGATGGCTAGAGGAGGGGCAGGTGCTGGAAGTATGAGAGCAGGGTACCAGAGAGTGGCAATAGAAGCAGGGTGGGAAGTCAGATGCATGTGGCAGAGCTTCCATAAATCTCCATGAGCTGCCACTGGTCCTAGGCCACCTTATACCAAGAGGCAATCTGCTCATCATCCAGATGGCCCTCAGCAAGGTTGTTGATGCATTTCAGTAATGTGGGGTGCAAGTTATTCTAGAAAGTGGGGCACAGTTGGAGACCATTGGAGTAGGCTGCTTGCTCAACTAATGCCTAGAAGGATACTTGTCCAGCATCCTTTTCCCTTGCCCATACTGCTCCTGGTTATGTAGCACTAAAGCAGTGGTTTTGGTGGGGTCAATTGGGAAGAACTCCACCTGGAAGTCCTTTTTGAAGGTGGCCCAATCTGTGAAACTTCTGACACCTCTAGGGTGTCAAAACACCTGCAGTGCACAGGTGGAGGCACATTCAGCCTTCATGTATGACAGTACCCAAGCTATTTTCAGTGCATCAGAGTTGAAGGCATCTCTGCTGAGGTGAGTGTAGGTGAGGCAGGACTGGAGGAAATGCTCTCTGCTGGAGTAATTGCCATCATATGCATCTGGGAGTGCAGAATGGGGGATCTGTGCTTGGGGGTTTACCAGAGCCACCAGGGAGACTACTGGGGCTGGCAGGGGTGGTTCTGTAGCTGGGGGTGGCATGAAGGTAGGGGTCAGGTGCTCTAGTAGTGCCTGAAGGGACTGGGAAATGAGCTTGGTAGCCTCATCCTGCAGGGCTGGGGCCTCCAAGGGAGTGTCTGGGTTGGCAAGCTGAGACATAGAATTCCATGGATACTTAAGCCTAGTGGGGAAGCAACAGATAGGGGGCTCAGAGACTCCATGCAGGCTATCAGGGGCTTCCAGACCAGGATTTGGAGACTTGTTCTGCTGCAAGGGTGACCTCCAGGAGTGATGACTAAATCATGCGGCTAGCAGAGGGGAATCCAAAGTATATTAGAAATGGTAATGGATGATACAAATAGTAACTAATCACCTAGCAGAGGGGAATCCAAAGAAACCAAGTCTAAGGATTCCTGCTGCTCAGTGCAGTGCATCAGTTGGTGGCAGAGGTATGGGAACAACTGTACAGACAACTGGAGCTAACCCTAACCTTGGGAAAGTACTCAACAAGGGATTACTGCAAGTTCCAGGAGTTTCTGGAAAAGAAGAATGACCCCAGAGATCTCTAGGGATCTGGAGAGCACCCTGAAGGTGTTGAATGAGCCTTGGGGAAGGGGAGTGGATTGAGGAGAGTTGGCATAGGTCAGTTGCAGAGGTTGGAAATGGAAGTCCCCTGACAGTTACATTAGAGAGGTAATCAACAATACAAATGGTAACCAATCACCTAGCACTAGCAGAGGGAAATCCAAAGAGAACAAGTCTAAGGATCCCTGCTGCTTGGTGTGGTGCATCAGTGGGTGATGGAGGCATGAGGACAACTGTACAGATGACCAGAGCTAACCCTAACCCTTGGGATATGCTTGAAGAGGAAATATGAAAAGTTCCAGAGGTTTTCCAAAAAGGAGAATGACTTCTGGAGATCTCTGGAGATCTTGGGGGAGCCCTAGGAATGTAGGGCAAAGCTCAGAGAAGGAGGTTGGGTTGAGAAAAGTCATCATAGGTCAGGATAAGGAGTCTAGACATGGAAGTCCCCTGACATCACCCCCCCTCTAGCATGTGGCATCTTGATGTGCAGGGTAGAAGAAGTTCCAGATTGCCTGGTTCACTAGCAAGATGGGGTAGATTCCTTAGATGGCCTGCAGTGCATTGGGGTGTCTTCAGTGGAACTCCTGGACAAGCCCTGGTGCATGCATGTTCTCCTGCAGTTCCCAGGAGATGACCTTAATTCCATAGCCCTTCCACTTCACCTTGTATTATAGCTGTCATCAGAATAGATGACTGTCCAGGATCTCCTCCACCTCATACTCCTCATTGTCATTGACCACCACCAGGAGTGGAGGGGGCACTGGACATTGCCCTAGAATAAGGTCCTCCAGGGCCAGCATTAGCTTGACCACATTGAACACCAGGTGAAGCTGGCACATCCCCATCAGGAGCCAGAGTTGATAGGCTAGGAGCCCTACCTGCTGTTTTACCATGGAATGTCCTAATTGACAGTGCAAGAGCTTTTTTGATGGTTGGGTGGTTGTAATATTAGAGGCATCTAGGTAAACCCAATCCCCCAGCTGATACTTGGGCACAGGGGTTCTTCTGTGGTTGTAGTATCATGCCATGTTGTCCTTTGCCTTTGACAGAGCTGCCCTGGCTTCCTCCTGCACTACCTTCATCCAGTTCACAAACTTGTTCACAGCTTTGTTCTCCAAGTGTCATGACCCGCTCCCTCTCCCCTGACTTTGCCACCAGTACAATCACCCTCTGGAACCCCTCCTCCAACCCCCCACCAAATTCCCAACTCCCACAGCTGCCCTGGATAACTCCAGCGCTTCTCTGGCAAAACCCAACAGCCCCCGGGACAACTTCGATGCCTTCCCCACAGCTGCCCACGCTTCCCCTGATCCCCCTGAACTACTGAAACTCTTCCCATTGCCCCCAGGCCCCAACGAATGGCACCCATTCATTCCCCTGATTCACCCACCCACTCCAGAGCACCCTGATGATCCTGGAGCAACCCGCACCCCCTGTGGAACTCATCAGGATCCCGCTACGACCTGCCTCTTGATCATACCTGACACCCAATGGCCTGCTCCACTCCACCAAGCCCCGCTGCCATATCTGCCCCCTCCTGGAGTGTTCCAGTAGTCAGTATATAAGTTGTAGGGTAGCTCCTGGTACTCTAGTCTTGATATTACACTTACTGGTTACTTGTGTCTTGTATCTCTCCTATCTGTTTCTACTTTCCATCTTGAATCCATCTCTTTATTCTGCTTTGTCTCATCTCACCTCTGTCTTGTCTCAACTGTGCATATCTCCTTTGTCTTCCTAAGTCCCATACACATCTGATGACAGTATGAACTCCGTGCACCATGCCATGACCCCAAACGTTCTTATGACCCTCCAGACCTTGCCCTCCTGCTCAGTCCCAAAACTCTACCCTTCTTGGTTGATCCTCCATCAGACTTTGGCTCCAATCCCACCACTCCCAAAGCCTCCATCTACCCCCACTCTCCCCTAGACTTGCCCCAGTTCAGGCACCCCCTGCACTTGGTCTTAGACTCTCCCAGACCACCCTGGACTCGCTTGGACCACTCTCCATAAGCTTCCCTCACAGGTTTCACCAAGCCCACACTCTCCTGGGAGCACCAGGTTATAAGTGCAGGATACCAAGTCTGCCTAGTAAGGATTTGCCCAGTATTGCTGAGCCCCTGAGTCAGTGGAACCTGACATTCACCATGCTGGATATGTGGTGGGGGTACTATAACATGAGGATCAGGGCCAGTGATGAGTGGAAGACATTGTTTCATATGTGTTATGGACAGTTCAAGTTCCTGGTTATGCAGTTCAGCCTCCAAAACATGCTGGCAGCCTTTCAGAGGATGGTGAATGAGTTGTTCCATGATCTGGTGGATGTCTATGTGGTGCTGTACTTGGATGACATTATCATCTTTTTGGAGGATCTGACACAACATGAAGCTCACATTCAAGAGGTTCTGCATTGACTGCAGAAGGCAGATCTATTCCTCAAACCCAAGAAGTGTTGTTTCAGCATGATGGAAGTTGACTATCTTGGTTTGAAGATATCCCCAGGTTGCATTGGGATGGATCCTGTGAAGGTCAGCAGAGTCATGGAGTGGCTGACACTGAGGAACATGCATCATGTGAACCAGTTTCTTGGCTTCTGCAACTTTTATTGGTGCTTTGTGGAGGACTACGCAATGATAGTGTGACTGTTGGAGAGGCTGAAGAGGAAGGAGTATGCATGGCAGTGGGGTGAGGAAGAGCAGCAGGCGTTCAATAAGCTGAAGTGTGTCTTCATCCAGGCACCAGTGTTGGTGATGCCAAACATGGAGGCAGCCTTTTGGGTGGAGACTGATGTGTTGGACTTTGCGGTTGGGGCTGTTTTGTTGCAGAAAGCAGGTGATGAGGACTGGTGGCCAGTTGCATTCTTCTCCAAGGCACTGCAGCCAGCAGAGCACAATTATGACATGCATGATAAGGAACTGCTTTCAGTGGTGTGCACATTCAAAGTTTGGCAGCCATACTTGAAGGGAAACCCATTTGCCATGGACATATTCTTGGACCATTGAAATCTCAAGTATTTCATGACAGCATGCAATCTGAACAGGTGACAAGCACAATGGAGCATCTTTCTAAATTGTTTTGTTTTTGTCATCCACCATTGGCCAGGACAACTGAGCATGGGCCTGGATGGCCTGTCGAGGTGTCCAGATCACGAGGTGCCAGCAGAGACATGTGACAATGCGGGGGAGCAAGTGCTGATGGAGGAGAGGGTGGGGACAAGATGTGTGTACAAGGTGGTGGTGGCTATGGGGAGGTGTGGCAAGTTTAAGGTGATATGGAGAGTGGCGGTGGCACAGACAATCTTGGCAGACACAGACATCCTGGAATGGGTTTGAGAGGCATTGCCCAAGGACCCTAAATTGCAGGTGTTGTGGAATGCAGAGACAGTGCCAGCACTGGTATGTGCTCAGTTGAAGGACTTTGTGGTTGATGGAGGACTGGTCAGATTCAGGGGACTGGTGTATGTCCCGGACAATGGGGAGGTGAAGCGGTTGGTGTTGCGGTTGTACCACAATTCAATTCTGGCAGGACACCCTGGTCAGTCTAACACTCTGGCCCTTGTTGCAAGAAACTACTATTGGC
>JAGGAV010000060.1:26674-48374 GCA_017657295.1 Termitomyces sp. DKA64 | reverse complement strand
GAGGCTGTAGCTAAAACTAAATATGATGTCCAGTGAACAGAGAGACAATGGAGCTATTGTCAACAATATGACAATGGAGCTATTGTCAACAATATGACAATGGTGTGATATGTTGAAGGGGAGCAGATGCAATGCATGAGGCATGATTGAGCAAGGGTCATGTTGCTTGCATAGACATTGATCAAAGAGTTTTGATTGTGACACCTAGGAATAGTTGTGTGACCAGATCATGTGACCAATCACTTTTGTCCTTGAGGAATACTTGCTTTGTATGTGGCAAATATGCAATCACATGGCCAAGTCATGTGACAGACTTTATTTTCAAAAAGGGCCTGACAGAATGGCTCCTTAGACTCTTTGGAATTCCCTCTGCCAGGTACATAGTCATCTCCTATATACTTACCTAATATACTCTGGATTTTCCTCTGCCAGCTGTGTGAGTTAGCCACAACATACAGAGGTTGCCCTTACAGGATCTCAGAACAGGGCCAAGGCCACCAAGACTTATCAGGGCTCCAAGATAGAGATTGGGATTGTGGGGCTAAGACAAAATTGAAAAAGGCAGGGGTACCACCAGAGGGTCTTAGACAGTACTGGCCCCTCCTGCTGTCAAGTGCAACAAACCTGGGGAGTTCACCTGTGAGAGCAAGAAACTGCTAGTCAGTTAGTTAATGACAAAAACAGAATGTACAGGTGTTCTGGGGTTAATCCAAAGGTTATGTGTGATCCTGGAGTTGTTATGTTGTAGGTGAAGGTTTCTAGAGACCATGGGAATGTTCTGCAGACTTAGTGAACTATGCTGGAAAAAGAAAAACATAGACAGAGATTGAGTAAGAGAAAGAAGACAAGACAAGTAGAGAAAATAAAGAAACATTGGCAATATTAAGACTAACTACTGAGTATGGTGGGGCCCTGGCTATATACTTGGGGTTTTTGAGAAAGGCAGCAGGGCAGGGGTTTTATGAGCAAGTGGCATTGCTCAGGACTCTGCCTGCCCATGCTGCAGTAACTGGCAATGATCTCAGAGTGGGCTCCATGGGCATCTGTGATGGGAGGCCAGATCTGAGGGCAGGTGCAGGTTTGAAAAACTTTGGACCTGGTGATCCAGTGATGCATAGGTGTGGGCAGGGCACAGAGAGCAGGCAGGCAGTGCTTGGGGTTGGGTGGGGCTAATCCTGGGGTGGCAGGTGATGCTTGCAGAGCAAAAGTGGTGGGGTCCTGACATTGCCCCCTCCCCAAGTGTTGAGACCCTCAAGGCATGGTGGATGTTGCTTGTTTTTTAGGGGTGGGAGTTTGGAGATTTCCTGGCAAGCTTCAAGGGCTCATCACCTGAGTTTTCCCAAGCCAAACAATGCAACTATCTCCTCCTTATAATTCATTCCTGCCCCCTATCATTAACAACATGGCAGCCTGGCTGGCATATAAGGCAAGCTGGCAGGCATGAGATCACCAGAGAATGTGCAAGGCAGTGGATCACCTCTTTCAATGTGAGTTGATTTCTTCATTGGCTGGGGTTGTGATGGCTAACCCTTCAGTATGTAGAGCAGCAGCAGCACAGGAAGGAGAGGTTGGAGACTCAGAGCAGCACACCCTTGTCCTAGGAGCAATGTGGTGGGGTGACAGCAGACTCACTGGATGTGGCTTCCTCAGGTTGGAGTGCACCAGAGGTTTTCCTGGCAGCAACCCTGAGCTCTTCCTAACAAAGCAATGGGCTTCCTTTGTAGGTGTGGTGCTTGACAAACAGACCAGTGAGTGCTGACACCCTGGCATCCTTAGTGATACTGATGATTGTAGTGCAACTTATGCCATGCACATGGCACTGCCTGTGTCCTTCTGCTGCCAGAGCAGTCTGGCCAGGTGTCAGAAATGTGTGACAGCTGTTGGGAATGACATGTTCATTGCTCCTTCTAGGCATGGTGGCAGGAGGGCCAGCAAGAGGGAGAGGAGGTGCTGATTTGTGGGGCCCAGAGCACTTGATGGCCCCAGATCAAGGTCATTATTGAGAGGTGGGCCCCTGGGGTGCAGTTTGTGGGATGCCTGGCACCTGTCCATTTGGGGTCTGGTAGCTCTGCAGACATGGGTGGAGGAGGCAGAGGTTTTGGAGGAGGCCAGTTTGTGGCAGTGAGTTAGGGAGTCAGGCATGAGGGGGGAGGGGGGGTAGGGGGCTGTTGACAGTGCATTGTCAGGTCCTGCAGTCTCCCTGTGGCACCCAGCAGTTGTTCCATCATGGTCTGGTGGCTCTGGGAACATGGGCAAAAGGGAAGGATTTTTGGAGGAAGGTGTCTCAGGGCAGGAAATCAGGGAGTCAGATGTGAGGGGGGGTGCAAGGCCATCAATGGCATGGTTGTTGGGTCCTGGGGTTCCTCTATTCCTCTCCTTGCCTTCAGGGTCAGTGAGCTTGTTGGCCACCAGGGGCATTTCCAAATAACAGGCTTTGTTTGAAAGGAGTCTGGGCCTCAAGCACCAGTGCTAGAGCCACTCCTCCCCTTTCTCTCATTTGCCTTTGCTGTCTTTGACTGGGCACCCCTCAAAGCCTCCCAGTGCTGATGCTCTGCCCTGTCAACAGGTGGCCAGGTTACAGTGGGAGCTGGCCTAACTCTAGGGACAGGAGGCAATTCAGTTGGATCAGGATCACCACCTCTAGGCCCAGAATGAGGAACTAGCATAAAGCTGGAGGTAAGGTCCAGGGAGTTAGAGGCCCTCCATTGCACATATCAGGTACCACAAGAGCAGATGCAGGTGGGGACTTTGGGGCTGGAGGAAGGTTCAGGGAGTTAGGAGGAGGAGGAGACAGACTGGGATAAGGGGAGCTGCTGTAGGGGTACCCTCTAGAAATGATAAGTCCCAACCAGTAGGGAGGGGTGGGCTGAGGGTTGGCTGGCACCTCAGCAGTCCCAGCATTGCTCTGGGAATTTGGAGCAAGCCCCAGAGGTGTAGGGCAAGCTCCAGGAGTGCAGGGCAAGCCCCAGAGAAGGGGAGTGAATTGAGGAGAATCAGTGTAGACCAGAAATGGAAGTCCCCTGACAGGAAGGGCTTGAACAAGATGGCAATGGAGGCATTGGTAAATACAGACTTGATGATAGTGGAAGAGGCAAGAGACATCTTGCTATCCTAGCCTATCTTGCTAAGTGGTGGTTTTAGGCTTGGGGCTAATGTTTTCTAGAATGGATCCAGATGCACTGGGGCTTGCTGGACAGAGTTGGCACAGCCCAGTCATTCATTCAGGATGGCCTTCATCAATTTTGCCCAAAGTAACTCTTGACCTAAGTCTAGGGTCTTGGGGATTTTGGGGATAGGCCTGATGAAAATCTTGAAGGGCCTCTGGGGCATTCTGAAGGTGGCCCATAGGTTCTCATGTGTTGTTCTTGAGCCCATACCTAGTCCATTAGACTTAGTATTTCACCTGTACTTGGCACCACCAGGACTCAAGGACAATCTCAACCTCATACTGGCTTTCTTCATTGACTTCAACAACCAGGGGAGGTCATTTTGTTGGCCTGGGAGGAAGTCCATGTCATGGTACTCTAAGAGGGGTGGATATGAGAGATAGGGTGAAGTCTTTTCATTCAAACAGGGAAGTCAAGTCAATATGTGTGGGAGGACAGCTTTTGGAGTATCTTGAAGGGTCCAAGCCATTTGTGGTTGAGTTTCAGATGAGGTCATTGGGTCTTGATATTCTGGCAGTTTATCCAGACAAGGGATCTGACAGGCCAATCTGGAGTGGCACCCCAGTAGATATCTGCATGCTTGCAGTAGAACTGGTTGGTGATGCTTATTTCCCACTTGAGGTGTTCTTGCAGGCTCTGGACCTCAAATGGAAGTGTGAGCTGTGTGCCAAGCACATAGAGTGCCTTGGTCATGTCATCAACTTGCAGGGTATTCACCCTGACTATCAGGGAACTGTCCAGACCAGACCCCATTCTTGTTTCTCTTATTCCAAGCTTGTTTCACATCTCCATTCTCTCATCTTTTAGTGACAAGTACTTTCAACCCAGAGTTATCCAACAGTGCTACTTTGGAGTGGTTACAATTCACAAGGCCAGAGATCAAGGTCAATTATGATGAACTTCTGTTTTTAGATTGGAGTCTGGACTTGGTTGTTGTTGAGTGTTTTTTCTAGAAGCTCTAGAGTAAATTTTCCAAACACTGGCATTGGGAATCCTTAGACTTGTTCTTTTTTTATCTCCCTCTGCTAGGTGAGTAGCTAGACCTTTAGAACTTCTCATAGACACTGAATATACTTTGTATCTTTCTCTGCCAGCTGTGTGACTGAGCCACAGCCTCCAGAGGTCACCCCTATAGGAGAACAAGTCTCTCATTTTGATCTGGGAGCTCCCTTTAGCTGCTAGAGTTAGTCCTTACTCCTAAAGGTCTCTCTTCCACCATTGTGTCCAACATCTGCCTATATGGCCTCATTGACTACTGTAATGCCACCAGTCAATCCTTTGTATGCTTCCAACCCTCAGAACAAAGCCTGGCACTGCTTGTTAGCTCTGGCAACTCAGGTGCAGTCTACCCAGGCTTCTCTCATCCTTCACATCAATGAACTTGCCAGTTTACACCATTTTATGGAGACTCTTGCTCTTTCCCTTCAGACCCTCCTTAAATGACTCCCTCTCCTTTCTCCTACTCCAGAGACAGTCTCTACACCCCTCACAATGTTGCCAATAGCCTGCTTCAATGCTACAATAATTCCAAAATACCATGCACTGCTCTTCCTGACACTTATAATGGAGACCATAAGACTGGAAAGCAGTTTCTTCAGTCCTGTATCAGCTATATTCAGTTGAGCAGCAAAGCATTCACCTCAGATGCTTTAAAAATTGGATGGGTCCTTTCTTATATAAAGCTAGGCCATGCTTCAACATATGTGCTGCTGGTGTTCTAAAGGAATGGTAGAGCAGGGAGTTTTGCAAGTTGGAATGAGTTCAAACACAAATTTCAAGTTGAGTTCTTCCCTGTTGACCCTGCCAAGACTGCTGCCCTTTCCCTTCATGATTGTGACCAATATGATCAGGGGAAGAGGTCTCTGGATGAGTATATTGACTCCTTTGGAGCACTAGTTGAGGAGGCTGTCTATCCTGACAGATGAAATGAGCTCACTTCCCATAAAGATCTACCACCACCATAATAGCATCATATCTATGAGCATCTGGAAGTTCAACAATGAAGTCCACTGAAGCAACACTCCAATGGCTAGCAGGAGTTGGGAGAGGGTGGAGTTGGCCCATGGGTGCCTGACAACAAGGTTTGGTATGAAGGCAGAAGTCACAGGTGCTAGTGAAAGTGCCAATGTATCTAGACATCTGAGGCCACCAATAATTCCTGGACACTAGTTCCAATGTTTTCCACCTGCCTGGATGACCTGCTATCTGGGAATTGTGATACTGCTCAACAATACACTGCCAGAGTTCAGGAATGTTAGGCACATAAATGCACCCCCAAAAGGCCAGCAGCCCATCTTGGAAATTCCACTCTTCAGCATGTACTGATTTAACTCCACTGGCATGTCAGGCTTGAAGGATCTGTGCTGCCTGTGCTACAGCATCCTCCTAGGCACTCTCACAATTTCCTCATCAAATGTCCTTGAGGATGTTTGCCTCATCCCCTTGGACTCCAATCCCTTCCAAAGCACAAATGGCAAAGAGCTCAGGCTTTAGCAGCACAATGTTGTCATTATCATCTGATCCCATGTCATGGTCTGCTCTTCTGGACAGTGCATCCAGTTTACTCATGCTTTGTCCAGGCTTGTGATGCAGCAAGAAGTCAAAGTTAGCCAGATACAAGGACCATTGAGCTTGGTGCCAATTGAGTTCCTTTGCAGAACAAAAGTACTCAATGTTTTTGTGATCTGCACAGACTTTAAACTTCTGCCAAGCACCCTCAAGAAAATGTTGCCATTCCTCAAAGAATCAAACAATGGCAAGCATCTCCTTGTCATGGATCTTATATTTCCATTCTACTGTATTGAGACTCTTTGAGTAGAAGGCCACAGGATGCCATTTACTATCCTCCTTAGACTGCTGAGACAGAATAGCTCCCATGGCAAAGTCAGAGCTATCTGCTTCAACATGGAAGGGGAGTCATTGTCTGGAAACAGGAGGACTGGTTTTGAGGTGACAGCTTGCTTGAGAGCATCAAAGGTGGCTTGCTGCAAGGACTCCCATTGCCATGCTATATTCTTACTGGTGAGGTCAAAAAAGGGGTGAGCATGATGAGAAAAGTCCTGAATAAACCTTCAATAGAAGTTAACAAAGCCCAGAAATGCCTGAACCTCCTTGTTCTTTGGCTCTGGCCATTCTGCTACACCTGCCACCTTAACTGGGTCCATCTCTGCCATACCATGCAAAATGATCAGGCCTAGGTATTCAACCTTGGTCTGCTCAAATTTGCACTTTTCAGGTTTCAAGTATAGCTGGTGTTGGCAGAGATGCTCCAAGACAATGCATGTGGTCTGGCAGTGCTCATTCAAGGTCTTTGTGTAGATGAGGATGTCATCTAGATAGACACAGACAACACCTTCTGCAATCAGATCACAGAAAATATTGTTCATCATTGTCTGGAAGGTGGCAGGGCTATTGGTGAGGCCAAAGAACATTACCAGAGGCTCAAAAAGTCTGTGATTAGTTTGGAATGCAGCCTTCCACTCATCTCCTTCTTTGATATGCACATTGTTGTAGCCCCAATGGACATCCAACTTGGTGAAGTAATGTGTACCTCTAAGGTTGTTGACAAGTTCAGAGATGAGTGGGAGGGGGTAGTGATTCTTCACTATCATTGCATTCAAAACTCAATAGTCTTGAACCAGATGAAAAGATCCATCCTTCTTCTTAATAAGGAAGGACTGGGGAAGCCATTGGAGACTTAGAGGGTTGTATTTGGCCAGAGCTGAGGTTCTCTTGCAGGGATGCATCCAGTTCATCCTGCTCATGTGGTGCAAGTGAATAGACTTGACAGCTGGAAAGTTCTGCTCCAGGTATCAGCTCAATGACATGGTCTCATTGCTTGTGCTCTGGGAGTGAGTCAAAAGATGCCTTGGTAAATACATCCTCAAAATCATGAAGATGATGAGGGACCATACTACAAAAGGGCTTGAGCTAAGAGTTTGCTTCAAATGCCTCAGCCAGTCTTTGGGAAGTGGTCTGGCTGGCCCTAATCTCTGCCAAGGTTGGGGGTGGGCAAAGTGTTGTAGCATAGATCCTATCACCTACTTCAATGGTATCATCTGGGGACTCATGGTCCAGAGGTGCTGGCAAATTCTCTGGTGCCTCCCTTCTGACATCCTCATAAAGGGCCTCTCTAGGAGGGAATGCCAAAGGGGGGGGGGATCCAGGAGGTTAAGATCAGCATAAGGGAGGTGCCCTACACAACAGGCACACATGGCAGCACACTCACAGACCTTTGCTCTATGTTTCTCCCTGGCTTCTCCTGCACAGGTAGTGCAACAATGAGGACAACAGCTCATCTTCACCACTCCCTTTGCCCAGTCAATCTCAAGATTATGCTTTTGAAGCCAAGTGAACCCCAAGATTATATTCTGTTTTCCCAAGCTGGTGACAGCAAAAACTGCATGCTCCAACTGAGTCTGATAGCAGAGGACCAGGTCCACTACAGAGCAAATGGAGCCAGCCTCATTTGGGATACCATCAATCTTGTATACTAGGATAGGGTGTATGAGTGGTCTAGTAGTGAGATAATGTCATTTCACATATTCTGTGTCCATTCCTCAGCTGAGGCTTCAACTGGGGGATGTTGTATGTTGGAGAGGATGCTTATAGTTCCAGTCACAGAATAAGGTACAGGGGGGGTTGTATTAGATTCTATCAACAGGACAGAAAAACAGTTAGCACTAGGCAATGGAGGCATACAGGTCATCCATTTCTTTCCTAAAAATCCTCTTCTGACTCTAAGGAAGGGGTGCTAGCATCTCTACCATCCTTGCTAGGAGGTCCTACTGCAGGAGCATCAGGAGAAGGAGCTCCAGAGGCATCCTTAGCAGCCAGGAGTTGGACCAACAATTCCTCCTGCTCTGCTGGGGAGAAATAGCAGACTTCCATCCCCTGGGGGCAATAGTGAGCAAGGTGACCAGCCTTTCTGTATTGCTGGCAAACCAGAGGGGTGGAAGAACATTGATGGGAAGTGTCCACATCCATGGGGATGCCTGCAGGCAAGGAATGAAGAGGGGGAGGAGCAGGCATGTGCATAGGAGCAGGGCAAATGAAGGGGGCAGCAAAAGGTGGAGCTTGAGGTGGAAATCCTGGTCTGGTAGTGAAACCAGGATGGGAGCAAATGGAAGAGGGCTGAGTGCAATGAAGTGCTTGCTTCAGTTCCATGAGCTGCCACTGCTCTCAAGCCACCTTGTACCAAGTCTCAATATGTTCATTGTCTTGTCATCTTTCTACCATGCTGTCAATTCAGTCTATCAAAGAGGGGTGGAGTCCTTCTCAGAAGATGAGACAGAGATGCAGACCATCTGGAAAGGCAGCCTGCTCAACTAGGGCTCAAAAGGAATCAATGTACTCATCCAGGGGCCTCTTCCCTTGACCATACTGGTCATGATCTTGAAGGGAGGAAAAGTACTGCAGTCCTGGCAGCATCAAGAGGGAAAAACTCAGCTCAAAAATTGCATTCAAACTTGTCCCAACTTGCAAAACTCTCCATCCCTCCATTTCTTTGGAATACCTGTAGTGCATACATTGAAGTGTGGCCTATCTTCATATAAAAAAGGACCCATCCAATCTTTGAAGCACCAGAGGCAAACACTTTGCCACTCAGCTGAATATAAGAGATACAGGACTGAAGAAACTGCTCTCTAGTCTTGTGGTCACCATTGTAAGCATCCAGAAGAGCAGGGCAGGGTATTTTGGAGTGTGCCATTGTCATAGCATTAAAGCAAGCTGGTGGCAATGTGACAGGAGGTGTAGGGACTACCTGAGGTATTGGAGAGGGGGGAGGTGTTCAAGGAGGGTCTGAAGAGAATGGGCAATAATCTTCATGAATTGGCATAAACCAGCAAGTTCATCAGTGTAGAGGGTGAGGGAAGCTTGGGTAGACTGCACCTGAGTCTCTAGAGCTAGCAAATGGTGCCAAGCATTGTTCCAAGGGCTGGAAGCATTCAGGGGGTCCACTTGCAGTGTTGGAGTAGTCATAGAGGCTGGTCAGGCTGGGGTTGGGGACACAACAGTGGGGAAACAACTTTTAGAAGCAAGAGCCAACTCTAGCAGCTAAAAGGAGCTTCCAAACTGAAATGAGAGACTTGTTCTGCTATAAGGATGACCTCTGGAGGCAGTGGCTAAGTCACACAACTGGCAGAGGGAAATTCAAAGTATATTCAATGTCTGTGAGAAGTTCTAGAGGTCTAACTACTCACTTGGCAGAGGGAGATCCAAAGAGAACAAGTCTAGTAGTACCATTGGATAGCCCTGGTTTGAAAGTACTTGTCTCCAAAAGATGGAATGGTGGAGATGCAAGGATGGCTCATAACAAGGGAAACAAGAATGGGGTCTGATTTGGACAGGTCTCCTAACAGAATCCAAAACAATTATAGCAACATTCTTTGCAATTATCACTAAGGCACTGGCAGAGCAGGGGCATGGTGGCTCAGCTGGCACCATTTGTCCTTAGGGGGGGCAACACAGCAACCCCAAGTGGGACACATAAGGTCATTAGTTTGATTGTTGCATGTAATACAGCATTTTGCAGAAAACACTTTGAACACTGCACCTTGCTTATTCAATGCCACTGGAAGCCACCATTCAGGGAGTCCAGCATTAAAAGTCACTTGATGTCCATGGGAATACCAATGCCACCCCTCATAATGAGATCAAGGCATCCTGCACTCCTTTCAGGTCAGAAAAAAACTTGACTGTCTTGGCTTGGGAAATTGGAAGATTAAATGATGTTCATGTAAAACCAATGCATCAGCAAGTAGTTGGCACCTTGGATCATCCCATAAAATAAGATAGCATCAGAGAGATGGGACCTGGGTGTTAGTTGGAAAAACAGTGTATGTGGGAGTTTGATGGCCACAACACCAAGAGTACTGGGAAGGTGAGGTTGGCAAAATTGGCCCCAGCCAGATTTGTGGCTGGATGGCTTACAACAAGCATGCAATTAGTACACCAACTTTAGGTGTGGAGAAGTTTAGTCATTAGTGGGACCTGTTGAAGTTACCCTCCAGCCCACCTTGATGAGTACAACAGTCAAAATGGATGGGACAGCATGATAACAGTATATAATGTGGGATTTATTACAAGGGCAGTATGAACTCTGCTCAAATCAAACTGGAGTAAAGTGGCTTCAGGGCATAACTGGCACACCTGAAAAAGTGTCTGGCTGGAGTATCAATCAGAGTGTCCATAAAATGTACCTACATATAATATGGCAATTCTATAGACAATACCCCATGTATTCATCACTGGAATAAAGGTGGAGGCCTAATGGCCCAAGCATCTACCATAATAGCCAATAGTAATATATGACATGTCAACCACTAAGATGATGGGATCAGATAATTCATAGTCAATGGGAACAAGGGGCCTAGTGTCTTGTAAGGCTTTAACAAGATCTTGTTGGGTCTTGAGCTGCTCAGGTTCAAATTCAAAGGGTACACCCACTTGTATAAGCTTGTGTAAGTTTTGTTAGGTTATTAGCACAGTGGGCAAAAATCTTAACAAAAATTTGGAGGACACCAACTGTTCCTAAGAAAGCTTAAACTTCTGATAGCAACTTGCAAGGACTCCAGCACTCCAGTGGTACTAAGCAACTCTTGTCAAGAATATGACTGTTGGGTGTTCAAATGTGACCAAGAATTTTAAACATTGGGGCACAAAGGACAAGTTTATGACTAGAAAATGTACCACCACAATACCTCATCTGTTGGAAAATTTGGTTAAGAAGTTCAAAGAACTCCCATAGTGCTAAACAAATATTGGGGCTAGGAGGATGCTTAGCAAGAATACTATTAACTAGTTTCCAGTTTTTTGTGCCTTTAACACCAATGTTGTCTATGAAACCAAGCACATGATGGAGGATCTTGGGCTGCAAAATAAAAGTGATGTTATCATGGAAGATTAGTATGGAATTGGTCCAACCCATTAGTAAGGTCACTAAGCAAAGTGCACCAAAAAGGGTCAGAAAGGTCATTAAGGCCAGAGAGGCAGTGATTGTTAGTGAATTGCTTGGTCAGAGTGAATGGTGGTGAGTTCAGGTCAAGTTTTTGGAATAGTCACTAAGGAGTCCCCAATGATGTGTCACTTTAGGGGTGACAGCAGTCCAGAGCTGGTTTCTAATATCTGGTGACATTGAATAAAGTTTGCCAACCAATATCATTTCTTGGTGCCTAATACAGATCAAAGATGGCCTTGTGTCATAAATGAGGGGCATGGTCCAGTAAGTACCATCAGCACATTTATCAGGGGCAGCAAAGTTTTGATTGGCAGGGGGAGCATAGTGACCAGGAATACCAGAAAAGGGGTGAACAGGAGGCTCAGTAGTGACATTAAGACTAGATTTAGCAACAGGGGGCATATTGTTGATGACAGATGATTCATGTGCTTTGCCTTTGTTAGCTAGCTTAGCAGCAGGAGTCAGTATGGAGTCAGAAGGGGATAAGTTGCAGGTGTGTTGCTAGCTACTGGTGTTAGAGTTTAGGGCTACATATGCTAACCCTCTTTATTTCTTGTTATCAGTCCCCCATCTGATGTGCTCTAGGCTTACCCAAGCAGTCTCCTGCATCCCACCTTCACTACACTAAAGTCCTTAGTGCTATGCACAGGTAACTGAGAACAATTACAACTCACCCCTAATCATAAACCCAGAATCCTATTGGCAACACTACTCTATCTGGCTGCCTTGGTGGTTATCACTGCATGACAGCTAGGCAACAAAGGATAACATTATTCTGGAGTCCACCACAAGGGGTGAATAGAAGTAATTATACCTCCAAAAACCTGGACTCAGCACCAATGCAGGTTATACATTGATACTGTCCCATCCACATTACCCTTTGATATTCAACAAACTTCACTGCTAACACCTGTACCAATACCTCATAACCTTGCCAATAAACTATCTGAGGCTAGAGATGCCACTGATGTTTTCAACATCTTACAAGCATTTCCAGGAGCCTTTATTAACAGCTTTCTGCAATCACCACTATTGCTGCTAACACCTCTCAATTCACCTACTTTTGCACCTGATGCCTATTCCATTCCCACTACTCCTATACCAACACCATCAACCAAAATCCTGCTGCTAATATAGCTGCTACCCAAGTCACTAGCCATGAATGTACAATGACTGTACCATCTGCTGTGCCCCTATGCCACTTCACAATGACTTCACAGCACCAAAGTGAGATGAAAGTTGCCCTAGAGAACTAGCAGAGTACTTTGGGGAGCTGGAGTACCTCTTTGGTGGCTGCATTATAATGGACAATACCCAGAAGAAAAAATATGCTGCCTGCTATGTAGCTTACAAGACAGCTGGAGCTGCACTTGCAATTGTGGCCCAGGTGGTGCCCTGCTTGGGGGTTGACAAGAAGGTCATGAACTTGTATGCCAATGCACCCAGCAAGGTAGCTACCCCTTCCAGGGTATTGGAGGTTGCCTTGAATGTGAGGGCTAACTCAGTGCATTGGATGTTGTTAGCTGCAAGGAATTTTGCTAAAGAGCTGAGTTTCTTGACCAACCCTCTGATCCTGTCCCTTGTCTTGAGAGGTGACAGTGTCAGTCAGAGCATCTGATACATAGTCAGTAACATCAGCATCAAGAAGGAATGCCATGGAAAGTGCAGCATTCTCCAGGTCCAAGAGCTTTAAGATGAGGGCAGCAGTTACAAGGACATTGATGAGCTTGGTGCAGTCATATAATTCAGTGGTGAGCACTCAGCCATTCTTCTTAAGCCACTTGCACATGTCATTGACTGATTTGATTGGGCCAGAGCCAACTGCCAGAAGGGTCTTGAGGGTTGGAATGGGCCAGGAGTGGGCACAAGCAGTTTGAGGTCTCACCAGGTTGGAACTGCTGGGTGGGAGGCAGGATGACACCATTAGCAAGCTGGAGCACAGAGGGTAGAGTTGATGGAGAAGCTTAGAGGGTGCCTAGAGGTTCAGAAGGCCAATTGTGCCTAAGAAGATCAGAAATGCTATTTACAACCCCAAAACTGTCAGGACCCCAAAAGGAATGATGGTAGTTTAAGATCAAGAAGCCTCTCCAATCTATATTTACTGACAAGATTCCTGCATACAGCTATAAGTTCAGGAGCTCAATTTTATGTATATGTGCCTTGCCAATATTGTCAGGGTTGGATCATGCTTTCTAATGCCCTGTGTGGTGGTTTAGCATTATTGTTATTTGATACACTTTACCATTTGTCTTATTCATTTTGCTGTACTATGCTACTGCCCAACATTTCAAGTCAGCAACCCACCAGATAACACATCACAAACAACTGCAAATGTTGTCCATCCAGAAATTCTGAATGGTTTACAAATGTAAGTTTCACTTTAGATAAAATGACATCTATTACTAACATTTATTGATTTTAGCATGTAATGTAGTCTGTGTAGTGTAAAATAGATACTGATTGGACTTGACCAGAAATCCTGAATGATTGACAAATGTGTTTTACTTGAGATAATATAACATCAATGACTAACTTTTATATATTTCAGCATGTAATATAGTTTGTGTAGTGTAAAATAGAAACTCTTATAAGATGTGTATTTGTTAGGGATGTGTATTTGTTAGGGCTGAGACTAAGCATTAACTCAGCACAGCAAAAGTTGTAGCCAGGATTAAGCATTGAGTTTTAAGAACAAAGCCCTAGCTGAGCACAGCAAAGTTGGGGCTGGAATTAAGCATTGAGTTTTAAAAACAAAGCCATGACTGAGCACAGCAAAGTTAGGGCTGGGTCTCAGTCAAGGGTTTGGGGGCAAAGCCTCCAACATGATAGACCTGTGCCAAAGGCATAGAGCATAACTTGTCTTTATATAATGGGACAATGCATGGGAAGTGCCTGCTAGCCAACAGATTATAATGCTAGGACTTTGGTTGCTGACTAATGCTGACCAATGCTGGCCTAATAAGATAGAAAGATGTTATCTAAAAATAAGGAAATAATATAGAAATATTGAAGATCAGAGGCTCTTTTTGCAATTTATACATTTTTTGATGTTGTTTCACAGAGTAAGAAAAAGACTGATTTGAGGAAATCACAGATAAGATAAGATAAGATGATTTATTATTTGCAGATATCTTCATCTGGAGGCTCTTTTTACACATTTCACAGTATGTAATAGATATATTCCATCCTTTTGAACATGTATGCAAGGTGCAAGAGAGTCTGTAGGTGTAAAAAAGACTGATTGAAGAGAATCTATGACAAAATATGAGACAAGATAATTAATTATGTTTGTTTTAAGTAGTTGACTTTAATAGGTATATCCCATGTTTTGGATCATCTGTGCAAAGAGTCTACTACAAGTGTGGAAAAAGGAAATTTACAAGTGCCAGAGTATGAGCACAACTAAATTAAAGAAAATCATTAATAAGATAGAATAATTGATCACTTGCAGATCTTGATCTGGAGGGTCATTTTTATAGTCAATTTAAATAGATATATATTATCTTTGTGATTATGTGTAAAAGGTCAAGGCCCTAACTAAGTCTGAATTTTGACATTAAAGCCCTAACTGAGCACAGCAAAGTTGAGGCTGAGATTAAGTATTGAGTTAGATGTCAAAGCCCTAACTGAGCACAGTGAGATTGGGGCTGAAACTAAGCATTGACTTTTGAATACAAAGCCCTAACTGAGCACAGCAAAGTTGGGCCGGAATTAAGCATTGAGTTGGATATTGAAGCCTTAACTGAGTGCAGCAAAGTTGGGGCTGGGTCTCAGTCAGGAGTCTGGGGGCAAAGCCTCCAATGTCATAGACCTGTGCCAAAGGCACAGGGCATAACTTGTATAACTCATGTGAGGAATCAATATTGAGTTATGAAATCATGGCCCTAACTAAATGAAATGAGGTTGGGGCTGTGTCTTAGCAGGCTGAAGGCATAGGACATAGCTTGTCAATAAAGCCTGTCTCTTTTGGGATGTGTAGAGGAGAAACAAAAGAGACAAAGGAAAACCAATCAACAAACATCAAAAACATGAATATAGGGAGAGGGTAGATTATGGTCCAATCTGGTAAGTGTGCAAAAGTCCTGGCAGAGTTCTCAGTTTCTGGTGCAACTCAGCAAACTCCTGTTGACAGGCTCTACAATGTGGTGACAAGCAAATTGTTGGTAGAATAGTGGTAAAATATAAAGAATAAGAAAAGATGATGTTTTGTATGAATAGTGAAAATGTAACTGATGCAGTAGAGAATAAGTGCAAATGAACACAAAAAGAAGGAGATAATAAACAAAAAGGTAATATATAGTAACAGTAATGTCAGCAACTGGTCCCAGAATAACATTGATACAATTTCCAGATGTGCACTGAGAAAGTGCAACATAGAGTTGACCATGAGCAAAGACCAGGTGATTGAAGATCCAATCCAACATGCTTGACTGATGTCATAGCAAATGCCAACCAAACTGGAAATTGTCTCCTGCATAATGGAATAGGCAAATCCTCCTCAGAGGCATTGAGGTTGATCCTTGAAATGAAAACAGTTGATCCTGCAAACTTGGTGTCTCCACTGATGAGGCAACATTTGAGTACTCTGTTGCTAATGTGGATGACAATCATTCTTGTCCCATTGCAAAGTCCCCTGGTTGAATCCAGATTCCTAAGGAGCATGACAGGAACCCCAACCTTCAAAGCCAGATGAGCCAAGGGCAAGCTACTAGCTTTTAGAGAGTTGAGATATTCCATAGGATATAGTGCCAGCCCATTGGCAATTCCATCATCTGACTGAATTGAGTCTGCACTCTGCAAGATTTTTTCTTCCCCTGCAAACCCCTGTAGAACTTCTGAAATGATATCATCTATATCAGAGTTCTTTCCAGAGGGAATAGTCCAGTCCAGATAATACTGATCATTTTGAGGATCACCAATATCAGGATAAGTGGAAAAAATCAATCCAGTGACAGAATTGTCATCACAGATCATGGTTCTAGAAAGTTGAACTGTTCCTCAAGGCCCCAAATTCTTTCCAGCACCAACATCCAATAGCCAAGCTGTATGAGCAATGTTATCAGGAGTCTGTTCCAACCACATCTTTTGAACTAAGTAGTGAACCTGAATGTGACTCCAAAGTCTTCCTCATTTAAGTGAAGCAGAAATCACTTGCTGCCCTAAGGCCTCAATGAATGACTGGAAGAGTTTGTCAGAAATCCCCCCTAAAAACCACAGTGATTCCACCAAAAGGAACATCTTGATCCAAGACATCCCTAAAAGCACAGTCAACACAGTCAATGGCATTCTTGTGTTACATTGAAATTTCATCCCAAATGTCAATTTTGGTGTAGAGTAAAAGTTGGGATAAAAAAGTTCCTCTCTTGATGTTGGCAATGGATGTGCCAAGAGCAGGAATAGGAGTTCTGAATCTGGAATGAGCAGTCCTACCATCATCCAGCAATAAAGCAGCAATTCCAAATGATGCCACACATTATGCCACATATCCATTGGAACAAACAGCAGCAGCCAGAGTATTGCAGACAAAGGTCTTGCAACATCTTCCAGCACTGTGAATGAATATTATCTTGCCCAAATTATTGTCCACTAAGGCCATAACAACATTAAAAGTCTCCAGCCATTCAGCATTGAACTTGGTCTTGTTTTCATCAACTCTCCTAGCCAACTTCTCAGCATGCTATTCTGATTCTTATTGCAAAAGCCTGTTGCCTGTATTTATTTAATTAGCATTCAAAGTCAATTCTTCATGTAAAGGCTAGTCACCTGGAATTGCATTCCAGACCTGTTGAGGTCCAGGCATATTGGGAAAGTCTTGAAGAGTTTTGCCCAAATTCCTCAAATTGTCATCAATAAGATAAAGGCCATAGTCACAGACTTCCTCATCAGTAAAGACTCTGTTGTGGTATTGCCTTATATGTTGCAGCTTGTTATGAAGATCATCACAAATGGAGTGCTTGAATCTGTCCCATAAGGCCTCTGGTGTCACAACCTGCTCCTTCTCCCCTGACTTTGCCACCAGTACAATCACCCTCCAGAACCCCTCCTCCAACCCCCTGCCAAATCGCCAACCCCCACGGCCACCACGGATAACTCCGGAGCTTCTCTGGCAAAACCCAACGGCCCCCGGGACAACTTTGACGCCTTCCCTGCAGCTGCCCACGCTTCCCCTGATCCCCCTGAGCTACTGAAACTCTTCCCATCACCCCCAGGCCCCAACAAACGGCACCATTTCATTCCCCTGATTCGCCCACCCACTCCAGAGCGCCCTGATGATCCCGGAGCAACCTGCAACCCCTGAGGAACTCATCAGGATCCCGCTACGACCCACCTCCTGATTGTACCCAACACCCAATGGCCCGCTCCGCTCCACCAAACCCGCTGCCATATCCACCCCTCCCAGAGTGTTCCAGTAGTCAGTATATAAGCCGTAGGGTAGCTCCTGGTACTCTAGTCTTGATATTACACTTACTGGTTACGTGGTCTCATGCTTCTCCCTATCTGTTTCTATCTCTGTCTCAAATCTATTCTCTTTTCTCTGCTTTGTCTCGTCTTGCCTCCATCTTGTCTCAACTGTGCATAATCTCCTTTGTTTTCCTAAGTCCTGTACATATCTGATGTCCATACAAACTCCACGCACACGCCACAAACTCCGAATGTTCTTACAACCCTCCGGACCTTGCCCCCTGCTCGGTCCCGAGACCCTACCCTTCTTGATTGATCCTCCTTCAGATTTCAACTCCAATCCCACCACTCCTGAAGACTCCGCCTACCCGTACACCCTCCATAGACCCGCCCTGTTCAGACACCTCCCACACTTGGTCTTAGACCCTCCCAGACCACCCTGGACTTGCTCAGACCACTCCCCCCAAGCTCCCCTTGCAAGTTTCACCAAACCTGCACCCCCCTGGAGCACTAGGTTATAAGTGCAGGACACTGAGTCTGCCTAGTAAGGATTTGCCCAGTGTTGCTGAGCCCCCAAGTCAGCAGAACCTGACATAATATCAAGACTCCCCCTTACCCTGTTCTCAATGTCTGCTTACAACCCTGCTTACAACCCTGCCAGCTACTTAACCAACATCTATGGTCAGCCAGTCCCTGAAAATCAATATGCCCCATTCTACCCAGGCCCCCTGGTGGACCAGTATGTTCCCTGCCATTGGACCCCCATCCCTAACCAGGCATTCTATGCCCCCTCCATCAGCCAGGGAATCCCTCCAGGCTGGTGCCACCTCCCCATACTCCTGGCTGATGGCACCTACCCCTGCATGTACCCCAGAGGATATCCAGCAGCACCCCCCAACCCCACCTACCTTCCCCCCGCCCACTACAATGCCTACCCCACTGCTGCCACCCCAATCCCTCCAGAACAAATAGATAACTACTTCCCTGCCCAATTGCCATTCCCCACTCAATATTGGCACCATCCCCTTTGCATGCCTCCTGCAAGACGGCACCCCCGCCTTCCAACTACAAGTCACACCAACCCTCCCCAAGGAATACCTCCGCGCAGAAACTGCCCTGCCAGAGAGCAAAATGGAAAAACAAATTCTATTCAAAGTAGTTCCCCTGGAGTACTATGAATTTGCTGACATGTTCTCTGAAGGGAGTGCCAAAGAACTTCCCCCGCACCGCTCCTACAACCACAAAATTGACCTCGACGAAGGCACCTCACCCCCATTTGGCAAAATCTATAATATGTCCAAAGTTGAGCTCCGGGCCCTGAAAGAATACCTCAATGACATGCTCGGAAAGGGGTTCATATGCCCCTTGATCTCCGCCACCGGCGCTCTGGTCCTGTTTGCCAGAAAGAAGGATGGGTCCCTCCGCCTCTGTGTAGATTACCAGGGACTCAATAAAGTCACCAAAAAGAACTGGTACCCTCTTCCCTTGATTGGAGACCTTGTTGATCACCTCCACAGTGCCAAGATCTACACAAAGATAGACCTCCGCTCCAGCTACAACAATGTCTGGATTGCTCTGGGGCATGAATGGAAGACCACCTTCCACACCCGCTATGGCCTCTTTGAGTACCTCATAATGCCCTTCAGAATGACTAACTCCCCTGCCACCTTCCAGTACTTCATGAATGACATCTTCCACAACATGAATGACATCTTCATCATTGTGTACCTGGACAACATCCTGATCTACTCGAACTCACCGGAGGAACACCTGGAGCATGTCTGCTGCATCCTGGAATGACTCTGGAGGTACCATCTTCATGCCAAACCCAAGAAATGCTCCTTCCACATGACAGAGGTCAAATACCTCAGAGTCATTGTCACCCCCGATGGCATATGGATGGATCCCTCCAAAGTCAACACAATCCTCAACTGGCCCCCACTGCGGAACGTCAAGGAGGTACAATCATTCCTAGGTTTTGCTAACTTCTACCGCTGGTTCATCAATAACTATTCTGGGATCACCAAACCCCTCAACCAGCTCATGCGGAAGGACATCCCCTGGAACTGGGACAGCCAATGCCAAAGTGTGTTTCTCCTCCTCAAAAGGGCCTTCACCTCCACCCCCATTCTCCACCATTTTGACCCCACCCTGCTGATCATGCTCAAATGTGATGCCTCTGACTACACTATTGCTGGAATCCTCTCCCAGTCTGACTCTGGAGGAAAGGACCTCTGCCCTGTTGCCTTCTACACCCATTTGATGATCCCCATGGAGCTCAACTATGACATCTACAACAAGGAACTCCTCGCAATCGTCAAAGCCTTTCATCAGTGGCGGGCCTACCTTGAAGGATCTCTGCACTGTGTCCAAGTCTACTCAGACTACAACAACTTACAGTACTTCACCACCACAAAACAGCTTAGCCGCCACCAAGCCCGATGGTCCAAAACCCTCTCATTACTGCCCCGGATGCCTCGGAGCAAAGCCCAACGCCCTCACTCAAAGGTCTGACATGTACCCCAAAAAGTCATTTGAGGCCAAGTGCAATGCATTCAACCATCAAGTGGTAATCCCCCCTGAACATCTACATGCCGTGCTGATTTTAAATGAAGAGGGAATCCTCCACCAAATCAGACACTCACCCCCGGACTCCTTCTTCACCCAGCACGACCCCTGCAACCACCCTGCCAGTGAATGGGATGCCAAGAATCCATTCATGCTGTCTCCGGACCTCCGCCTCCTGCTTTGGAGTGGATGAATCTATGCTCCAGACCACAAGTCCATCCGCCTTGACATACTCTGGCAGCACCATGACCACAAGCTCCGGGGGCACCCAGGAATTTGTAAGACCCTTCAACTCATCTCCCGGACTTACTTTTGGCCAGGAATGAAGAAGGACATCATGCGCTACGTGAGGGCCTGCAAACCATGCCTCCAGGCCAAGGTACCCTGCCACCGGCCCCACGGACTACTGAAACCCCTCCCTGTTGGCTGGTGCCCCTGGTCCTCCATTTCAATGGATCACATCATCAAACTCCTTGACTCCGAAGGCTTCAACGCCATCCTCATCATCATCTGCCACCTCACTAAACAAGCTCTATTTGTCCCTTGCTGCACCACCAACAATGCTCCAGAGCTTGCCAGACTATTCCTCAAACACGTCTTTTCCAAGCACAGACTTCCAGATGACATTGTCTCCAACCGTGGACCCCTGTTTGTATCCCATTTCTGGCAGTCACTATGTAAGGCACTCGAAATAAAAACCGATCTCTCCACTACCTACCATCCAGAGACCAACGGACAGACAGAACGAGTAAACCAGACTCTGGAACAGTATCTCCACCTCTATGTTAACTATTTACAGAACAATTGGTGCACGGAACTCCCCCTTGCTGAGTTCACCTACAACAATACACCCCACTCTGCCACCAGAGTTTCCCCCTTCTACACCAACAAAGGCTACAACCCCTGACTCACGCTATCCCTCAAGAATATTCCCTCCCATGTCACCCACAAAGTCGCCGAGGACCTCTGTTCCCTCCACCAATTCCTCCGGGACAAAATCGACACCACCAACCAGGCTTACTGCAAACATGCTGACGCCCAACATGACTCTGACCCTGACTGGCCCCCCAGCACATTAGTTTGGCTTGATCAATGGAACCTCAAGACCCGGAGGCCCTCTGTCAAGCTTGATCACAAATGCCTTGGGCCATTCAAAGTCCTCCGGAAGGTCTCCACACATGTCTACAAGCTTGACCTACCCCTGGGCCTGAAGGGCCTCCACCCAGTGTTTCATGTCTGGCTCCTCAAAAAGCATGCTCCGGACCCCTTCCTGGGACAACGCCCCTGTCAACCGCCCCCCGTTGAAGTCAAGGATGAGCACCACTATGAGGTCGATCAAATCCTCAACTCCCACATGGTCCGGGGCCAACTCCGGTATCTGGTCCATTGGAAGGGCTACAGACCCAAGGACGACACCTGGGAACCCCAGAGGAACCTTGACAGAGCCCCCGACAAACTCCAGGACTTCCACTGATGACATCCCGCCAAGCCCAGGGACCCCCAGAAGTAGTAACCACAGATGGCATCAGTGGGCATAACCCCCGCCTCTGGATTTGTTAGGGATTCAACTCCTGTGAATAGACCCCTGCATTTTTCACTTACT
>JAGGAV010000060.1:0-26574 GCA_017657295.1 Termitomyces sp. DKA64 | reverse complement strand
GAGGTCGAGGTCGAGGTTGAGGTTGAGGTTGAGGTTGAGGTCGAGGTTGAGGTCGAGGTTGAGGTCGAGGTTGAGGTCGAGGTCGAGGTTGAGGTCGAGGTCGAGGTCGAGGTCGAGATAGAAGTACTTTAATGATTTTTAAATAATAAGATGCACTTACAACACTAACAAGTATTGCAACAAAAGCAATAAAGTAATATCCACTTTGTATTGCAGAAGATAATACAAACTGTTTAGAAAAGAATCCAATTAATGGAGGGAGACCAGCCATAGAGAATAAACAAATTGATAAACTTAAACTTAGAAAAGGATTTAAGAAAAATTGACCTTTTAGTTCTGAAATATATCTTATATCCTTTATTATTTTCTGCCCTTCCTACGCCTACGGACAGGATGCCTTTCTCGAATTCGGATTCGAATTCCACCTTTTCATAGAGATATTGCTTGGAGCTCGAGGCCATAGGTAAATTTCAATGACGTCTGTTGTGGTTCTGCTTGGGAAGTAGGACGTAATTTTGGAGATATTTGGAGCAACGTTGGGTGAAAATCGTGTATTTATGTAGAAATACTGCATGGTCAATGATAATTGGCAGCAAACAGCATTATGTGACCAAATGTGAGCGTCTTTTGTTCTTGTATAAGGATTCACACAATGGTCCACATTTTTTCACAATAGTGACAAAAGAACTCCATTGGCCACTTTACTCGTCGGTTAGGGAGGAAATCATTGTAGGGATATAACCTATTGTTTGGTCAAGTTGTTAATTGTTACATTTACTCAGAGCAACGAGGCCCAGCACTGTATAGAATTGAAATAGGCGGCCGCCTCTAGTAACATGGCAATGGTTGATCCTTCTGTTGTGCATCAACAGGGCGACTGTATTTGTCTTCAGGATAACGAGGCAATCCAGCCGGATTTGACAGAGCGATCCTTGAGCACTACCTCGGTCTCTATAAACTTCAAAAGCCATGTACTGACGATCCAAAGGCTGTGGGATAGTGTTGGAAGGAGCAGAGTCTCTATGAACCGTAGGTTGGTCAAGCCGCCTGTATAGGGTTCGTTACAAGGCCATTGGAACGCTTTACATGGACGAAAGTTGTTGTTGTTGTTCTTCTGATTTGGTGGGCTTGGAAAAGCTGGGCATAGTCCACGTCAGGGTTGCCAGAGGGAGTGGGGGCATGTCAATTGTACTACAAACTACTGCAAGGCACAAGGTGCTTATAGACCATTATGTGGGGGACAAAAAGGCCAAAGTTTTGAGAAATAGACTGTTGCAATAGGTCCTGAGAGAATTCTGGACAAATAATTGTTCTTGTCGACTGGTGATCGATTGGTAGCATTGAAAGAGAGTAAATTGTTTGTTATTCAAGTAAGTGTGAAAGTAGAGAAGAAAAGGCCCATCCTTGTTATTGTCTTTTTTCAGTCATGAGCACCCACCCACAGAAAGGTGTGGATGTGTGGATGTCTTGACAGCCTTGGTATGAGTTGCCGACGGAGTGGAATAACAATAATCACCGCAACTAGACATATCAATAAAACAAAACATCTGTTTCTTGTTTCAACATCCATTGCTATCCACTGGACTTGACGTTACAAATAACCTCCAAGAATGATGCGAGTATAATATACTATCGGCGAGAAACAGTTGTGCGAAGTTTCGTCTGTTTTTTATGACACGAAGCCGACTGCTTGGAGATCATTCTTCGATTCAACGCATAAGTGCTTCTTCCTGCTGATCTGGGCCAATGAGGGCACGGGTCCTTTAATATTTCTCAAGTCGAAGGTAACAAGTCGAAAGGTGGCAAGTCGAAGGGTGACGTTGACCGCATCTGATCTTCTAAATTTCTGAAGGTGACCCCGAAGCATTTGTTTGGTTCAGTTGAAATTTACAACCACGGACATTGTTCATCCTCCACAATAGTTTCTCTTAATTTCTCCGGAAAGAGGGCATTTCCACATTCTGAAGATCATCGCTGAACTCATGCCAACCTACAACCTGACATTTCCTGTGGAAGTGTTATCCAGCATTGTGCGACAAGCAACGCTGGTCCCAGAGGTACTCGACACTTCTCCCTCCATCTATTTTGAAAGTCGCAATGCAGTGATCAGATCTTTCTACGATTCCATGCAAACAAAAGTTTCGCTCTCCTTGGTTTCGAAGACTTTTCACGACGTTATGGAGAGCTATTTCTATGAAGTCGTGATGATATTCCGGTTCCAATTTGTTCCAATTCTTCTGCAACGTTTGCACTCTATATCTCCTGGGTCAAGCATTCGTCGAGGACATAGATGCCGACGCCTCGACTTTTACTTAGGTGTTGGCGACGTTCCATATAAGGACGAGGCATGGTACGAAGGTGGGCACACATTATGGGGACTAGTTCCTGCGTGTCCAAACCTAGAGATACTCGTGGCTCGGGTGCTTTCAGCAAAGTTTTATCTACCTTGCCTTACTCACAAGGCTTTATGGAAGACTATCGCTGCGTATTGCGCGAAGACCATCCGTCGCCTTGAATTGTTCGGGTTCGAGATACGCATGGACCGTGTGGAGATGATGTTACGATATCTCACAGAACTTGAGGCCTGTAGCATTGCTCACGTCAAGAAGTTTGATCCCCTGAAGGATATCTTTGATGATGAGGAGCCAAAGTGGCGCATCATTTCGAAAGGGCGTTGTTACGCATCGGTGATACTCAAAGATGATTGGGACTATTCGGCATCCTCTAATTACTTTGATGCATCGACTGTGTCAGAATTCAAGGAAGCAAAAGAAAATTCTTGTTGGCCGTCATTCACCCCTTCTGCACCATACACTCTTCCACATCTACACACGTTACGTCTCGACGAGTTTGATTCAAAGAGGATCATTCAATTCAACTTCCCTCGCCTGTGCCATCTCGATATGCACTGCTTTTCCAGGACCGAGGGCCTCAACAGTAGTCGAGGTTCTTTCTCAGATTCTCTGACACACCTCACATATGCTGGCAAAGGTGCCTCTATTGCCGAAATAATCAGTTTCTTCCCTCAACTACGGTTTTTACGTCTTTCCATTGAATTTTGTGCCTTTCCTAATTCGCACTTCACGAATCCTCATACATGCCTTGAGGTTGTTGAGTTGGCTACCTGGCGATGTTTCTTCGATCCTCAGCCCCACATCAGAGAGATTCTTACTGCGGCTGGTGCCAAGAAATTGCCCAGCCTGCACATGATTCAAGTTAGTCGAGGTTGGAAACATACTCCCGAGGACTCCTTCCCTTTGGAGGAGGTGGAGTGTGTAGCTTTGGGTTTGACTCTGCGAGTGGTTATAAGAGAGAAGCGTATCTTTGGTAGTATGGCTAGGGAACATCATGGCTAAGTGCTGCTTAATGTTGGGTCTCTTTGACGAAAATGATGTTGATAGATAGAGGCTCCTATTAATACCACAGGTTACAGGTGGACTTCAATTTTGGCAGGCAAGTACAATGTTGTGCTTGCAAGTCAACATTATCTGTGCATCCAAAGACAACCAGACCACCAGACCAAACCTTCATAAGACTGGCAACCAATCCTCTTAACTTGCAGCACAACTGGTTTGAACTGGTTGTCTGACAGACTAGTTGCAACTAACAAAGACTGGTTTCAATCGATCTAGATTGGGGCCTCCTTGCCCTCAAATTTTGACTTTATCCATATTTACATTTTTATGGCTTGTGTGGATGGTGGTGCGTGAGACACGGTAACATCGCACTAGATGAAACTTGAAGGACGCTGTAAGATTTGTGATTAGTGGGTTTGGAGTGGATACAAGTCTGACATGAGCAACAGAAAGTATGTACATTGTGGTGGATCTCCTTCCACCACAGTTGCTCTTGAAGGTAGGCCAATGTTTTATTTGACCCTAAGTGGGCCAAAAACTGAATGGGCCTCTGAAAACACCAATTCTTTGAGGCTCCCTCCAGATACACAAACATTTGGAATGCATAGTACGTATGTTCCATTTGCATTCAGGTACCTAGAAGGATGAGCTAATGCGGCGCACATTGATATATCGTTTGGACCTGTTTCCCGTTGGGTTCTTTTGGTTGACATTGGTTGACACACAGCAAGACAAGCCGCTCGAATTCTACAACGTATCCTATCGATCGATCCAACATCACTTGTTTCTTTGATCATGCAATATTGATACTCTAAATTGTTATGATACCATAGTTTGTTGTTTCCGTCGATATATCGTGTGGTGAAGCGGTGATCGCCAAAATGGACGACGCCTTTCAGAATGTACGTATCGTTGAACACCATCAATCGTAGTGATATTAATGGATCGGTCAATGGTTGTAGATACAGAAAAAATATCTATATATAGTACAGCTGGTGCACATAAAAATTCACTCGTTCGTAGTAGTCTTCTCTCACAGAGTCTACAACGCGATTCAGTTTGTGTAGATAAATATTTCACGTGATCTCATAAAGATCTATGTTGTTGAGACACCAAAATCATCGTCCATGTTCTCGTTTGTACCCTATTATGATGTACTACGTGTCGATCTGGACAGATGAGGATTGACTGAAGAATATCAACGAGGTGGATGGATATCTCATTCACAACTGCGTGCAAAGTGTATTCTCCAAAGGGGAACGTTGCAAAATTCTTAGAGAAAGAGCGACATTCAGTGCTTCGTGATCCGTGTCAATAATATCAGTAAAGTCACTAACAAGTTTCTTGCTCTACGGAGGGCTAATATTGGCAAGCTCTGAAGACCGATATATCGGATGTTCGTGCCATAGATTTTATATTCTCGTTCCAGTCAGTTGCGATCAAATCACAAACAGGAGTGAGTTGATGACAACAAGGTTGACATGATAAAGAAAAAAACGTACCAATTAATTATGAACAGAAAAAATCCCTGAAGAGGGGGTTGCCAAAGGTCAGGATGGCAAAGAAGCTACATTGGCTCGGGTTGAGATTTGGTGGACATATATATGCATATGCTGATAAACCTATCAACAAACACATATACACCTACTTACTTTCACACAGGATGTAGAATGGAAAAGGGCAGTAGTAGGTCAAGAGATAAACAACTCGCAATCTTGGTGACTAGTCCATCCAGATGAGGATAACAATGTGACTGATGAGGAGATAGTACTAACTGTGTATAGTACTATTGCAAAAATGGGCTTACTGCCAATCAGAAAAAAACATAAGACTATTGTCATATTCTCTCTGTCCATATATTACTCAGAAGATGAGGAGACCTTGATATCCATGCATCCACAACATATTGTTGGAATAGTCTGCTACTCCAAAGCAATTGCAGCATTGGCTTTCAAGGTCTGTTGCTGAAGCTAATATGCACAATATGCAGTTCGGCTGGCATTTCTAGTGGTGCTGATTCTCTGGTCCAAAATGAGACTGAATATTGATGGAAAATCCAGGATCTCTAGCTGGAAATATGATGGTGTAGTGCAAGGGAGTATATAATAGACACCATTGACTGATCTGTTCCAATTGGCTGCCACACAAGTGGAAAACTATATCACAGTAATTTGATCAATCTTCAAAGCCATCTCCAGGAATTATAGCAGCAACCCCTTCTTGATCATTGGGGTTATTATAGTGCCAGCAGTCACCAAAATCTGCTCTCAGTATGACAGGTTGGCCTTTTGGAACTTCTCCCATGATCTGCCTAGCTGGCTTGTATAAGTCAATAAAAAGATTGACTCTGCCAAGCATATCCTGCAAAGTGGCCATTGTTTGAGGGCCCAATCCTGGATTGTTTTGTTGGCAAAAAAGAGCCCATTGCTGATTGTGGACATAGGAATGAAGTTGTGCATATACAGGGTGATTGCCTTCACTTGGAAGCAAGGCACCTGTCAGATGATGGAGTTGGTCCAGGAGCATTGGTGATAGCATCTTCAGTTTTGAACCCCAAAATATGAATGTAAAGGCAGCATTGTATTGACAAATAAATGCTTTGAAAGTATCAGAAAGGGGATGGTGACCATAGAGCAGGTGTAGCAATTCTGGTGGAGCATCTTCAAGTCTTTGCAAAACAACTTGGCCTTGTAAGAAGCACATTCCATACTGTGAATTATGTCTGGTTGAGTTGGTCAGCTTTTCAGCATTGAAATAAAGAGCCTGACAGTGTTGACATACAACATACATAGGACCAATATAATGTAATGAGGGTTCATTTAATTAAGGCTTAAGGCCAGGTCATTGTTGCTTATGTAGAGGAGGCTGTATTGCTCTTGGAATATGCTAAACAAAGGCTGCTGTTAAATTTGTGGGCCAGGAAGATCAAGAGCAGGTTCTAGTTGTCAAGCAGGATTAATCCCATTAAGTAGTTGTGCTGGTAAATCCTGTTGTATAGGATCAACCTCATCATCTACAGGTTCATCAAAATACTCAAATGATTTTGCATCATCTAGTCAAAGGCTGCTTGAATATGCTCCAGTTCAATTTGAAGAAGTATATTATCCTGAAGACCCAAACCATCAAAGTCCTCTGGATCAGCTACATGTTCTTATTTCCAGGCTTGTATAACTCTTTGAGCCATGGCTTGATTCAAAGGCCTATGTTCAGGATTGAGATCTACATCCCATTAAACCTTGTCAGTCAAGGTAGCATTTCAAAGGTTATCTTTTCCTGACCTCTGCTCTGAATTGGTCTGCTTCCTGTCTTCTTGCTTGCTGCAAGGCAGCCAATACTTGTTGTTTCCTCTCCTGTTCCTGCTGCCTCTGCTGCTCTTATACCATAACAATATGTCTGAGCCTTTCTTGCTCTTGCAATACTGCTAGTGCCTGCTCTTGTTGCCTCTGTTGCTCATGAGCCATAGCAGTATGGCTCAGCCTTTCTTGCTCTGTCAATGTTTGGTGTTGCCTCTCCTGCTCTTGAGCCATAGCAGTATGTCTGAGCCTTTGTTGCACTTGCAATACTGCCAGTGCCTGCTGATTAACTTGTCTTGGCCTATTGTTCCCTCTAAGTGCATGAGCAAGTGGAGGTGGTATCATTCTAAGCATGGAGTTTTGTAAAGGAGCATCCCATCTGTCAGGTGATAGAGCTTCAGGAATGACCATAATCAGTTGAAAAACAGTAGGCTAAGCAATAGTAGGCTGATTGGTTTGTCTCTGTTCATTTGCCCTTCTATATGCAGGAACAGGCAAAGGTGGTGCCATTCTAGGCATGGGCTTTTGTAAATGAGTATCCCATCCTTCAGATAAATGGGTTTCAGGAGTGACTATAGAAAATGGATCATTAGTAGTGGTAGGCTGTCTAATAGGCCTGATTGAAGGGCTTCAAGCAGCTGCTTGGTTATTATCCCTAGATTGACCATTACCTCCAGGTCTAGATTACTCAGGGCCAAATTGAAGTGTTGGCACAACCATAGTTTTGATCTGTTGCAAAGATTTAATATTTATATTTGCACAACAATCATCAGGACTGGTCATTTGCAACTTTTCAAGCCATAAAGGTCCTGGATCATTGTCTATGACTTTCAGGAGTAGTAGGTAATGAGTGGTCCCTGCAATGTCAAGCATTTGAATGGCTTAAAACATCAACCATTTCTTACATAGTGTCCAATGTGTCACTAATAAGCTTTATCAGATTTTTTCAGTATTTGTCAATGTATAAATAACCCAATATACTCTTTGTTGTGTATTTAATGTGCCATTGTCACTCTCATTGCTAATTATCATCATCAATGCATAGATAATCCAATACACCCTTTGTTGTGTATTTGATGTGCTGTTGTCACTGTCATTGACAATTATTAGCATGTGATCAATGAATTAATAACTCAATATACCCATTTTGTTGTGTGGTCTTTCCTCCACACATTTTGGGTCCCATGGAATGTTTGGTCATGCTGACCTAGTAAATGCATGAGGGATGTCACCTAGCTGCTGTGCAGTAGTAACCAGAAAGACAGCTAGATAGGGTAGCATTGCCAACAGGACTTTATATGTGTAGGAGCAAGTCATAATCATTTCCAGTTACCTGTGCCAAATGGCAAAATGGTGGGTTGTTAAGAGGATAGTTAGTGACACTAGCAGCTGATGGTACTTAGGAATTCACATGTATAATGATAGTGATTGACTAGTAACAGTTGGTGCTAGACAAAGGGGGGACAAGAGGCTGCTTGAATGAGCCCAGAGCATATCAAGGGGTCTTATGACAAGGGTAAAAGTTGTCAGCAGATGAGGATGCTAGCCTCTAATGCTAGTAGCCAATTGAGAAAAACCAAATGATAAACTGGTAAGTAGCCATAGGTGGTACTTGTCTTAGTGGAACCAGAGCTGAACTAAGGACACTAGCAGCTTATTCACTAGGTCAAGTGATGTGGTAAAGATGTGAGCTCTAGACTATAGTAGCAAAGATCAAAAAGTTAGAATTGACTTGATATATACTGGGTATGGTGTCTATGTCAATATGTTGGGACAGGGTATGATATTTATACCACAGTAGTGCAACTGATGAGGTAATAAGCATTTAGTAAAAATTGTCCATGATTGGGTCAAGTAAGGAGATTTGTAAGCAAGATTTTGTAACAACTGTGTTTAGTGGCTAGCAGTGGCCATTGTGCCTTATAGAGTGAATGCTGCTATATTAAGTAAAATGGGGGCCATTATCATTTTGGCAGGAGCTGGAATATTCCAAGTCTATAATGGGCCTGCAGGCCTGAGGCCTGGAGTCCTTGTGCTGTTTTGACTTGTCACCTGATGCATTGTGCTTGTGACCTGGAAAAAAGCAGGTGTGTGTCTGTGTTTTGTTCTCATGGCTTCCTCATAACCAGTAGATTAAGATTAGTTGAATCTTTGACAGCTGTCAGATAGTAATGTCCTCAGCTTATCAGCACAAAAATCATGTCCACTAAATTGCATTTTGGACTTAGTACAAATTTTCAAATTTTTTCTCTGGATAATATTTGCTTATCTTATTATTTCAGCCTTAGTCTTAGGAGGAAAAAGTCTTGGCATTATAATTGATGAGTTATGCCCTGTGCCAAAGGCACAGGTCTACCATGTTGGGGGCTTTGGCCCAAACCCCCAATGGACACCCAGCCCCAACTTTGCTGCACTCAGTTAGAGCCTTGTGTTCAAAACTCCATGCTTAATCCCAGCCCAACTTCACTGTGATCAGTTAGGGCCTTGTGTTCAAAGCTCAAAGCTTAGTTCACAACTCAGTGCTTAGTCCCAGCCCAACCTTACTGCACTCAGTTAAGGCTTTGACATCTAACTCAATGCTTAATCCCAGCCCCAACTTTGCTCTGCTCAGTTAGGGCCTTGACCTTTCACACATAATTACAAGGATAGTATATATCTATTTCAATTGACTATAAAAATGACCCTCCAGATCAAGATTTCAAGTAATCAATTATCTTATCTTATCAATGATCTAAAACATAGGATATACATATTAAAGTTGACTACTCAAAAAGAAAAAGATAATCAATCATCTACTCTCATATTTTGTCACATATTCTCTTAAATCAGTTGTTTCTATACCTACAGACTCTCTTGCATCTTGCATACATGTTTAAAAGGATGTGATATACCTATTACATACTTTGAAATGTGTAAAAAGAGCCTGCAGATGAAGATATCTGCAAATAATCAATCATCTTATCTTATCTTATGTGTGGTTTCCTCAAATTATTCTTTTTCTTACTCTGTCACTTCAGAAACAACATCAAAAAATGTGTAAATTGAAAGAAGAGCCTCTGATCTTCAATGTTTCTATCTTATTTCCTTATCTTTAGATACATCTCTTATCTTATTAGGTCACTCATCCACCTATATTCTGGTATCAATGATTGCTATGCCCCTCCTGCTAATTATAACTACACCAGAAAAGCACCCCAATAGCACTTACCCATACCATGCCACCCATATGTGATATCAAGCATACTAAGGCATTCTTTGATTGGGTACTCCAAACCAAGGTGATAGTATTAGTAGGGGACCTGTGCTCTATATCCTCAGACCTTGAAAATAAGTCTAAGACAGCAGCCCAAGCAACACTGAAGTCCTAATGTTACCACTTTCCTCAAACCTAGCAACCAAGGTCCCACTTTTGACAATGCTCTGTTGATGTTTGTGCTTAATGACACTTCCTTCTCTATTGGTTCCAATGCAAACACAGCTACTGGCCCATCTGGCAAACATTCTCACATGACCTCAATTGACCTGGTTGAAGCCTACATTAAATTGTTACCTTCTAGGAAAGAACCTATCATACTTACCATTGCTAAAGACACCCAGTCAATCTAGTCCATAAATGATGCTTATCAACAGCAGGGAAGAAATTAAGTGCATTGCTGATAGTGGTTTGCAAATCATTTTAATGTCTGCTGAAGTCACTAACAACCCAGGGATCACTTACACTCCTAGAGTCATTCTGAATATGCAAAGCACTAAGAGTACTCTAGACTGTTCACTGGGCTTAGTGCATAATGTCCCCTGCACCCTTGGCAATTTAACCTTGTAGTTGCAAATCCATGTCCTTTGGTCTATGGCTTATGACATTTGCCTCAGTTGCCCCTGGATGTCCTCATGCATAGCATTGTCAATACCCTTAGTGACTCTGAAACAACTATGAACAAATTTTATATAGAACTCAACTATTAGAAACAACCATGTCCATTGCATCTGTTGCAGGCATGAGTTCAGTCATTTCCTCAAGGTGAATCTAACCCTTGTGTTTGAATGCTTTGCACCCTTGTCAACCTTCAGAAATTTTGCCCATGTCAGGCCTTATATTTCTGCCATCCTTGTCAGACTATGTCCACCCCAATTTTGAGAGATTGATGGCTTGACTTGCACAAAATGCTTGGTGAAGCTTTAAATAGCAATCCATTACCTTGCCATTCATCAAGGTTAGGAGACTCATGGCAGCATATTTGTTTTGACATGTTTTTGCTGTCTTTTTGCCTCCTTTGGTACATTTCACACAATCAGTGGTACATGTAGCTTGTGGTTATGACTTCAGCATTGTTGCCCATTGTGAGGGAATACAACAGGACCAAAAGCACCAACAACAATCATAATGGTCAACTATTGATCTGTTCCCTTGCAATATTTGATGATTGATTTGTCACATCATATCAAAAAATAGCTCAATTAGATACCTACTAAAACAGGAAATGATATAGCATGAAAATACTGTTTTATTATATCCTGAACAGAGCCTTACTTGTATACCAATTTTGAGATCTTGTTCACAATACCACACAAGATTTCTGATCCTTGCCCACTTGCATCATTAGAAGAGTATGATACATTGGTTGAGACTGCTCTTGCAATCAAGGATCCTTCAGTCTCATTGTTTGCATGCCTATTGAAGATGTGTCCTGCATTTGTTACTTCCAAGGATCTGACTGTGCATGTAAGGAGCAAAAGCAAGCCTATGGAAAGCTCAGATTCATCAGACAACAATAGTAATGGAGGAAGAAAGAGGAGGAAAAAGAAGGAGAGAAGGAAAAAGAAGTCAAAAGTTTGTAACATGCCCCTCTATTGTTGTCTTCCACTGACCTCATCAATAGTTTGATCTTGAGGATGAAAAGTCATTGAGAAAGTAAGATTCCTGTGTTAGTATTAGAAATGCAGTGTTCTAGATAAATCTGATCATTTCTATTGGACAGCAGAGCACCTAGAATATCTTCCTTTTCACTGTGAACACTGTTGAGCATGAGCTCAGGCCCTGGTGCATGCTTTACTTTGTGAGTTTGGCATTGATTGAACACTGTATATATAGCTCAAACATGATGACAATTTTGCATCTGTTGCAAAACTCCCCAAATCTAGGAACACTTTTGCTCCATCTCTGAATAGCTCAGCATTACTCCAGTACTGTCTCCAATCAATGAAAGCTGCACAGACCTCTGCTACAATAGTTATTTACCTTCACATGCCTGGCAACAACTCTCATACTAATCCACCTACTGTCAGGTTCCACTGACCATGGGGGCTCAGATCCACTGGGCAAGTCCTTACTAGGCAGACATGACATCCTACACATATAATCCATGCTCTGGCAAGCTCCAGATACAAGGAACCAATGGGGTGGGGTCTAGGAAATGATCTGAGTAAGTCTGAGGAACTCTCAGAAGGTGCAAGGGGCAAGCACCAAGTGTAAGATACAAAGTTCTTGGAGCAGCTATCAAGAAAGCAGGGATGTTGGGGTCATGTGACTGAAAAGAGCAGGACTGGGGGTCAAGGGAGATAAAGTACAAGATGATTGGACCTTGTGGAGAACTTGGGACTCACCTTTGTTGTTCCCTATCTAATCTGGAAGCAACAAAGGTGAGACAAGTAGTGTATTCTCTATGTACCTATCTAATCTAGAAGCAACAAAGATATTGTTGCCCTGTCTGGATCAGGTCTTGGTGAGGCTGCCCCTACATGACAGCCTTTCACCCTTTTTTGTTTTTGACAACAGCAACTATTTTTGTAAAATTTTCATGCTGACCCAACTCATCCTGTCAACACCCACCCTGCTCCTCACCAACCTCCTCTCAAGTCTCAAAGAGAGTCTATTGGATTCTGTTGACAAAGACTTCTACTTCCCTCCATCTTACCCTAGCTCAATGCCACTATCACTCCTCACTGATCACAATCAATGCTGCTGCCACAGAGATTGACTTCTGATGCTGACCACATCCCCAGACAGCAGTGCAACTGTGGAGGTAAAGGTTACCAAGCTAAAAGACTGCATCATGCTCACACTGGGACATGTCAACATCAAAAAATTCCAGGAGTGGTTGACTGCCTGTCACTAATACTTGAAGCTCTCTGACAAGAGGCCTGAGGAGATCATGCAATTTGTAGCCAATGGCATGCTGGAGCTGACATTCATGAAGTGGTACCATGCCAGCCAGAAGCAAATTGATGCTATGTCCCTCAACAAGTATCTCACTGAATCTGCAAAATACACCTTATCTTGCAAGTGGGAACATGGGGTGCAGAACACAATTCTATTATCCAAGCAGGGGAACAAGCCATTTTCAAACTGGGAGATTAAGCTCAAGAACCTAAACTCCTCAGCAACACAAAATCTGTGTACACCCTCTCAGAAACAGCCTTACAAGCCCAACTAGAAGCAAACATGAATCAAGACCTTGAGGCAAAACTAGATAATTCCAACATGATTGCCACAACCTTTGGGGACTGGATCTGTGAGATCACAGAGATGGACAAAGACATTCAGGAGGAGAATGCATGCATGCAGCACTTCATTGATGCAAACAACACAGAATGCATGGCAGAATGCCAGAGACACAAATCCATGGCAGAATGACTCTTGGACCCTACAACTCAAACCCCATCCCCAGCAAGTTCAGGCCCCAGCATGTATGCTCCTCAGCTCCCCAAACTCACCAAGGAAGAGAAGAAGATCTTGAAGGATTATCAGGGTTGCACAAGGTGCTGTGAAACATAGTGTAGACATGCCACAGACCCCAGCAAGTGTCCCATGAAGATTGCAAACATTTGGCCAGACCCACACACACACAAGCCCATCAAGCTGGAGAGTGCATTAGCTTCCAAGCCCAAAACACTTGCAGGATATGCATACCTTAAGACAATGTCCAAGATGAGGATACCAATTTGTATGTCCCTTCCCCAAACCCCTCCTTCACTAGCAAACACCTGAAGGCAAAAGTTAACTGCCTTCAGGCCTGCTGTCTAATCCTTCCCTCTCTCCACCATGGCCTTACTTAACAATGGTTGCCCCTCCACAGTGATTAGCAATGAACTTGTCACACAACTTGCACTCCATTGATTCCCTCTACCTGTGGAGGAAGACATTCTGACATCCCTGTCAGAATTGCTGTTGCACTGTTGGGAGTGTGTAAAACTGGAGGTCTCATTGGGGAATGGAGCTTGGAATTTGAGAGTGTTCAAAGCTAAAGTAAATGTTGGACTACCTGAATCTCTCCTCCTTGGAATTCCATTTCTTGCTTCTGAGCAAATTGTTCTTGACATTCACTCTTGCACTACAATTGACAAGCATACAAACTATGATCTCTGTCAACCACTGCCATCATGGCCAAAGTTGAAGGAGAAGAGGTATACACCAACCCCATCCACACTCAAGCAGCCACAACCTCCCAAACTGATTCCATTCAAAAAGGTTCCCCCACCTGACCTTGATGAACATCCACTGCCAGAGTTAGTAATGGCAATGGTGCAGACTAGAGTGGAAACAATTGCCTTCCAAGAGTGGCTCCAATAGAAGGATGCCCAATTCAAGGAATTAGATCAGTTCCCCATCAGGCTGCCCAATACCACAAAAAGAGTACCAGACCACATTTTTCACTGAATTCTGCTCAAAGACCTACACAAAGTAGTTAGCCCATAAGGATATGCCACACTCAAGAAGTATCACAAATCATGGAAAGGGCTCCTTGATAAACATATACAAGTGGGCTGACTTTGGCCATCATCCTCTGAGTATGCATCTTCTGCCTTTTGCATCCCCAAATATCAAGATGGAGTGCCAGATTACATGGTGCCACCCTGCTGGTGTGAATGACTACTGACAGTTGAATCAGAACACAATTTGAGACAATTACCCCTTGCCTAGAGTTGATGACATACTCACAGCATGTGGGAAGGGGAAGATCTTTGGGAAGTTGGACATGGCCAACTCCTTTTTTCAGACTTGAGTCCATCCCAATGATATTCATCTGACAGCAATGAGGGCACCTTGGGGACTATATGAGCAGATGGTAATGCCAATGGGGGGTTGCAATGCCCCATCCACAAATCAACAATGCATGAAACATGTCTTGCAAGAGCTGATTGGAAAAATCTGCTAAATCTATTTAGACAATATTATAATCTAGTCAAGCTCCGTTGAGGAACACAAGGCAAATGTTGGAAAGGTTATGGAAGCACTCTGGAAGGCAGGCCTTTATTGCAACCTGAGCAAGTCCCAACTGTTTGCTACAGAGATCACATTCCTTGGATACACCATCTCCACTACTGGAATTGGCACCAACCCTTGCAAGGTTGACTAAACTCTCCAGTGGCCTACACCCACAACAGCAACCAATGTTCAGGGTTTTCTGGGCCTTACATGTTACCTTGCCTGGTTCCTGCCTGGATTGGCTGAGTATACAAGCATGCTCACCCCCCTCACAATAAAAGAAAGTGACTGAGAGTTTCCCACATAGACAGCAGAACACCAAGGTGCCTTTGAAGGAATCAAATGCTTGGTCACAAGGGTAGAATGCCTCACAGTAATTGACTATGACAACCTGACAAAGAAGATCTTTGTGATGACAGATGCTAGTGACTGCTGCACCAGAGCAATACTGAGTTTTGGGGAAACCTGGGAGACTGCCTGGCCAGTGGCATATGAGTCCTACCAGCTTACTTCCACAGAACACAACTATCCAGTACACAAGCATGAGTTGTTAGCAATTGCCAAAGCACTAAAGAAGTGGAGATCAAGCTTACTAGGGGTACACTTTGATGTCTATACAGACCATTGCACACTGAAGTATTTCCAGTCCCAGAAGGAGATGTTGCATGCTGGTCAATGTTCCCAGCTGATTTTAACTACAATATAATCTACATCCATGGGCAAGACAACACAGTGGCCAATGCATTATCTCAGATGCCTGACAAACCCCTCACTCCAGCCATTGCAGCTTGCACCCCTGCCTACACCTGATCACTGACTCCAAGGAAGGTGGCAGGTGGAGCACTACACATCTCAACTGATGACATCCTGACAAGAGAGATTGTGGAGGGATATGAGACCAATGCTTTGGCAAAACAGGTGAAGGATTGGGATTGAGAAAGGGAGCATTAAAAGGGCCTGAAGAGAGGATGGGTTGGTGTATGTGAGGAGGCAACTGCTCATCTCTGGCAATGCTCATGTATGCAAATTGCTATACAACTTGGCTTATGATACCCTCAGATATTTTGGTTTTGAAAAGAGCTACCATGCCCTCCATGAGTTACAGTGCCAGAGAAACAAAGGCTGCACCTCCAAGCCCATAAGACCATTACACCTCTTACCAGTTCTGGACAAATGATTCTTAGTCATTGGCATCAATTTTGTGGCCCCACTCCATGAGAAAGGGAAGGACATGACCATGTCCATGATAGACCTGATGGGAGCCAATGTCCAGCTAGTCACCATGCATTCCTCCTACACTGCTACTCAGATAGCAGTAGTCCTCTTTGACAAGTGGTACTGTGAAAACAGTCTCATATCACAGATTGTTTCTAACAGAGACCACCTTTTCATTGCAGATGTGTGGAAGGAATTGCATAAACTCACTGGGGAACTCAAGATGTCCATGTTGTATCACCCTGAGACAGATGGCAGGAGCAAGAGGACAAACAAGACTGTCATCCAAGGGATACAATACCAAGGGGTGGTCAAAGACATTGCCACACATTAGATTTTCCATTATGAATACAGTAAACATGTCAATGGGATACTCTGAATTCCAATTGAAGACAGGATGCTCACTACACATGACCACTTGCACCACTACCAGCAGATGCCTCAACAGAAGCCATAACAGCAAGGGAGATAATCAAGGAACTAGAAACAGACATGAGAGAAACCCAAGACAACCTGCTAGCCCCCAAAATATGACAAGCATACCATGCAAACAAACACCAGGGGCCTGAAGACATATACCAGGAAGGGAATCTGGTCATGTGATCTGCAAAGTACCAATGGCAAGACTACAAATGCAAGGGAACAAAGAGAGTGGCAAAATTCATGCCCAGACTGTATGAGATAGTCAAGTCCTTTCCAGAAAAGTTGGAGTACACCCTCAGGCTACCTGGATCTTCAAGATACTTTCCTGGATTCCATGCAGGCCTTCTGAAGAGGCATGTAGCTAACAATGCCACACTATTCCCTGACCATGAATATCCCAGACCCAGACCAATCATCACTGAGGATGGTGCACAGGACCAGTACCTAATTGAAAGAATCATAGACACATGCCAATGAGGGCAAGGAAGACAGTATCTGGTGAGATGAGTAGGGTATGGACCTGACCATGATGAGTGGCTGCCAAGATTGGAACCTGAAGATTGCAAAGTGCTAGACACCTGGGAGGGGGAGAATGTGATGGAAATCTGAGGATATAGGAATGTTTTGGAGAGGGGAGGGGTGTAAGCCCACTCAGGTGAACTCACAACAAAGTGAGATAAGAGAGATGATAAAATGATGAAGCACCACAGATTATGTGATACCACCTCAAAGAGGCCAGACTCACCTTTGTTGTTTCCTATCTAATATAGAAGCAATGAAGGTGAGACAAATAATTTATTCTTTATGTACCTATCTAATCTGGAAGCAACAAAGATATTGTTGCCCTGGTCTGGATTGGGTCTTAGTGAGGCTGCCCCTACATGACAGCCTTTCACCAAAGAATGGAAGATAGAGTCAAGACAAGAGAGGCATACAAGACAAGACAAAAATGAAAGAGATGAGATGAGATGAGAACAAGACAAGACAAGAACAAAGTGAAATTGAGACAAGGGAGACTGGAACAACAAGACAAAACTGCAAAAACTAAGGTAATACCAAGACTACTGTAGCTGATATTATCCTATGACTTATATACTATTGAGGGATCTCCTCCAAGGCTGCAGGTCTACAGTTTGGGGCTTGTTAGGGCCACACAGATTAACAGGTGTTAGTTATGATCATCTGGGTGCAGGGAACATTCTAAGACTGGCAGGTGGGCTGTGGTGATGCTTGATGCATGTCTGTAATGCATGCCAGGGAAGTTGAAAAGAGTCTCAAGGTTTCCCAAATATTTGGAGATCCTGTGAGCAATGGGCCCTACTGGGGGAAGTACTGGAGGTTGCTAGAGAAGCATCAGAGTTTGCCATGGCAAGCACCAGGGGTGGGTGGAGGTCAGAGGAAATTGAGGGGGGCTTTTATATGCTTTGGGCTGTTGGGGAGACTTGGGGTGAGGTCCAAAGTTCTGGAGATAGGTTATGATATCACCCCCCCCCCCCTTCAGTGTTGAGACCCTTGAGGTGTGGAGTATATTTTGGCAAGCAGTGGCAGCATGGAAATCAAAGTCAAAGCATAAATGATGTTTATCAGGAAGTCCCTCCTAAGAAAAGAAAAGGGAGGAGAACATATTCAAGATTGCTCAAGGTCTCTCTGCAGCATGTTGTCCTCTAGCTCTTCTTTATCTCCAACTCCCCCTCCCTCAGATGATAACTGCATCAAAATTTGGGAGCAGTATGAGTGCTGCCAGGCAGAGTATGACTGGCACCAGGATAAGTAGAGAGTTGAGGTGATGTACTGCCAACATAAGTACTTTGACTATTCAATCCAGCAATCTACTGACCTGAATGGTAGAGTTATCAATGGCCATGGCAGGCTCTCCTGGAAATTTGTCTTTCACTTCCTGGCAACCTGCTTGAACAGCCTCAGCTTCCCTGGTCTGCACCTCCCAGACAAGCTTGGGGCAAGGAATAGTTATGCCTATCTCTAAGGTGCAATGAGTCTCCCAGGTGGAAGTGACTCTGGAATGCTTTGCAGAGACTGTGGGATAGGATTGGGGTCTCCCAACTCTGGCCTGGTGCCAGTCACAGCCTCCAACTCAGACCACTCAACCCCACTCCCTGCAGTACTGAATCACTGCAGCCAGGTTTTGAAGATAGTGGTTACTATTAAACAAGGATTCATTGCTAAGTGTTTGCAGGCTGCATTAAGGATTTAGCCTGCCCCAAGAAAAAAAAAAAAAAAGCCTCAGCTGTTTGCACCTCTGGAGTTAATCAGCAAGATCTGAGGACATGGCTATATAATGAAGATAGTAATGAGAGCAAAGGGTGGAAAGGTGGGAAATTTGACAAAGTCCAACTAATTGCCAGTCACTTTTGTACTTTGGCCTTTCTTGAATACAGACCACCTTAGTGATCACAGGACTTGATTGACTGAGAACAATCAAGATTTCAGCCTAATGGAGGATGATAAGACCTAATTGTTGCTGAGCACTGTTTCAGATCTTGGGCAGCACCTAACCTAGCCATAGCACAAGACTTCAGCATTTCTTGATTCTCTTCTTTGCATGTCATGCATCAGTCATGTGACTCATTATGTGGGATCTAGCCATTAGGTCTGGAGAGACATAGCCATTTGTATGGGACTTCAGCATGTATGGGATATAACTATTATAAGATCTATTACATGGAAAGATTTATCACATGGAACCTAGTCCTTGAGTCTAGGACTTGGTCAAGACTTTAGACATAGCAATATTGGTTCTCAATCTTTCCAGACCCATCTTGGAAGAGGCATGTGCTCATTCTATTTTCCATTCTCCTTGTCATTTTGTTACCTTTGTGACCATAATGTTCAGACAGATGCCATTTGTATTCAGACAGACCCTGTTAACAGACAGTATTGACACTTCCTCTGTATAGCTATATTTTGACATTTTGCTCTTCTCCACATTATTGTCCCCTAGTTGACCCTTACAAAAATGTAGTGGTAAACTGACTTTCCTTTTCAAGGACTATACATACAAGTAGTATAAATACTGGCCTGTACTTACCTGTAAAAACAACAAGGAAGTATCCCTCAGGCCTATATGTTACACTTTAGATCTCTTTTGCTCATCCTCATCATTGTTGATGGCTTAGCAACCTAGTTCATGTCAGTGCCATCTGTAGGCATCATTGTGGTAGTGATGCTAGCAACTGTGGCTAGCCTTTTAGTATTTTGTTCTGTCTTCCCTCATACTGACCTTGCTTATGCTTTTCCCATCTCCAGTTCTTGTCACTAGGCCTTCACAGACCTTAGCAAACATTCCCTTAGGCATTATCTACTAGTGCTCCTTGCTAGCAACACTTTTGGCTTGTATTCTACCCTTTTCATCCCCCTCTGCCTTAGCAACCCTCATTAGTGCTTAGCAACCTTGCTCACTTAGCCACACTACACAACCACATTCTTAACAGCTCTTGTTCTTTGGGATGGGTATGGACTTGCCCTCTACCTTTAGTCCTACTGTATGCTACCTTATCTAGTTGGTGTGTTTGGGTTTTCCCTGCATGGCAGCTAGGCAACATAGAAACACATCACCAAGCATGACATCAATGGCAAAGGACTGTGCCAAATTCAAATGTAGCTTGCCAAGGGACTCAGAGTTGGTCTGTCTTGGGTTGAAGAGGAGAGAGAATGAGATGGGGGAGGGATCTTTGCAGTCTAAGGTGATTGTGAGGGTCTACCAGTTGGTGTGTGGGTTGGTGGATTGGAGCCATGGTAGACCTAGGATGATGGGGGTGGCTTTGTATAACTGGGTAACAAGCATCTGTACTCCTTGTTTTGTGCTGTTTTCAAAGTGAAGCATGATGTAGGTGTAGCAAGTGAGTTCTCTGATGGAGGATAGTTTCCCATCAAATAGTCAGAGCTGGATGGGGCTTGGAAGCCAAATTTGGGGAAGGAAGGAGTGGTGGATGTTGACAAAGTTGTCTGTGACACTACTGTCAACTAGAGTATTAGTGGTGTGAGGGTAAGAAAAGGGGTTGGAGGACATTCAGAGCAGGAAGGATTGGGAGGATTGGGAGGAGAGGTATGCCATGAGGGTGTACACAGCAGGTGCCAAAGCATGTATGTGTAAAACTGGGGTGGAGAAGATGTTGGGGTCAATTCCATGATTCAGTGCATCTTATTTCTGACTCATTCTCTGCATACTGAAACTCAAATTTATCCCTGTCAATTGGTTCAGATGGCTTGTCTGAGAGCATTTCAATCTGGGCATTCCTGGATGAAGTGCCCAGGTTTGCTGCAGAGTAGGCTACTCTGTCTCAGCATCACTGCTCCTTGGTTTCTTGGGGAACAACTACCCAGGGGTGGTTTGAACAGCAGGATTAGTTGGCCTGAAACCACTCATCGTCAGAGTCTGCATTGGCAGACTTGTGGTTGTTCTTGTCCTGTATTCCAGTGTCAGCTGTTGGCATCCCAGGTATCTGTAGCTCTGCAGGGTGTGAGCTCTAAATTTTGTTGCAAGTGGAAAGAGAAGGCAGGGTCAGAGGGGTCTTTAAACCTCCCTACCAAGGGCAAGACATGGACTTTGTTGCCTATATTGTGCAACTTGTTCTGCTTCTGCAGGGAGACACTGTCCTGGAGAAGGTTGAGGGCTCACACTGGTAAGTTCCCTTGCTTGTAGAGCTCATAGAACATTACTAGATGGTCTGCCCAGACTTTGGCAATGGCCTCCAGGGTGGGTTGCCCCAGTTTCTCAAAGATATGCTGAATTCTTTGGGAGAACTCCACTCTCAGGAGTCAGAGTTTCCTTAGCATCACATTGCACTGTCAAGAATAATCCATCATTTGCTCCTCCTGCTGGAGCAGGGGGTCCCCTCCCATTTGGGACATGTTTGCAAGTCTCATGAGTGTAGGGGGCATGTGAGCAGCCAGAGCTGCCATAGGCCCTCTGCAGGGTGGAGGGAGACACACCATGGAGGCCAGGGGCAGGTAGCCCTCAATCCCTGCTGTGTATCTGGCTTCAGCAGCAAATGGACCAATGCTGGCAGGCACTGGAGCATTTCATCCTGCATTCAGGGTTCCTGGTTAGTCTCCCATGTATTGTCCTGCAAATGGGTCTAATGCAGGGGGAGGTTGCCAGGGAGTGCCAGTTGGGGGCCAACTCTGGCTTACTAAGGATCCAGGGCCTAATTTGTATAGCATTGTTGGCCAGTATTGGTTTGGAGGCTGAGAAGGCAGGAGGTAAGGAGGCTGGTTGTTGAGTGGTGTAGCTGGAAGCTGGGCATAGAAGGCCAGAGCAATTGGGTAATCAAAGTGGTCTATAGCACAGGCTGTGAGAGGCCAGTATTGAGGTATCATGTAGTATGCCAATGAGTATCCAATAAGAAGGAGGAGTCTAGATATCATGTCAGGTCCAAGAACCTGAGGGCTCATCTCTGAGATCAAGGACCTGCTAGTTAGTTAGTTTAATGACTGGAATTGAACATACAGTTGCTCCAGGACTGATCTGGAGGCTATGCAGAATTTCTGAGTTGTTATGTTCATAGGCAGAGGTTGATGAAGTCTGTGGGAATATTCTGCAGACTTAGGAGAACTACACCAGAGAATGGAGAAACAGAGATTGAATTGAGGGATAGAGAAAGAAGACAGATAAGTAGAAAGAGATAAAGAAACATTGGCAATATCTAGACTGGCTAATGACCATGGTGGGGTCATGATTATATACTTGAGGTTCTCAGGGAGGGTCAGTGGGAGGGGTTTTACAGGAGAGTGGGGCCCATGTTGATCAGGGAGCAGTTGCCAGATCTAGAAGGATCATTGGGGCTGGTGATCCAGTGATGCATAGGGTGTGGGCAGGGTATGTGGGGCTGCAGGCTCAGAGTTCAGTGGGGAGGCAGTGGTGATGTCCAGGGAGATGGGGCAGAATCTGACAGAATTCTGCCACAACCTGAGGGCCTCAATCAGAGACATACCCATCTGACAGGCCATGGAGCTTCCAAATATTCTTTTGATACAGGTAGCTACTCCTAGGGCTGAGCAGGTGGTGTGAGTGGGGATGAAGTGGACCCAATTGCTGTAAAGGTCCACTGCCACCATTACTGCATCATACCTATAAGCCTCTGGGATTTCAACAATGAAGTTCACTGAAGCAACATTCCAGTGGGTGGCTGGGACAGGGAGAGGGTGGAGCTGACCCATGGAAGGCTGACAATGCAACTTGGTGTGGAGGCAGAGGTCACAACTGCTGGTGTAAGTGCCTATGTACTGAGATGTCTGAGGCCAACAGTAGTTCTGAGACACCGGTTGCAGCATCTTCCATCTGCCAGGGTGCCCTGCTATACAAGAGTCATGGTGCTGCTCAACAATGCATTGATGGAGCTTAGAAATGTTTGGCACATAGATGCATTCTTGGAGGTTAAAAGCCCATCCTGAAGATGCCATTTATCTGCATGCACTGACTTAATCCCACCTATAGCTGACCCAGGGGGCTCTCTCACTGTAAAGTAAACAACTTGCTAGTTGGAGGACTGGAATGACAAAGAAGACTTACAAAGCATTGGAGTTTGACAAAAGTTGGACAGACAATCAGGGAGTCTGGAGTTCAGCAAGAATACTAAGTTTGAAGACAAGCATTGGAGGACTTTGGAATAAAACCAGAGTTTTATAGGGATGAGGAAACTCAGGTGATCTATCAGGTGATGGTGTCATCTGACTTATGGCATATGGCCTCTCTATGCTGGGCTCCCAACAAAAGGAAGTGGTGTACATGGAGAGATGGATGAGGGAGGAATGATAGAGCAGGACTTCTTATTTTAGATACTGCAACATATGACTTTTCAAGTATTTTGCAGACAAATAGATAGTATTTGGTCATCTGAGCTCTCTTATACAGATTCCAGGAGGGAAACCACACTCAAGCCACAGACAGAGCAAACAGAAGAGCTGGAGGCTTGAAATTGTACATGTGAGAAGTGGCCAGATGGAGATATGGGGAGGAGAGGCCTAGAATCTGCTCACAGGGGACATTAATGTAGATTTTGTATGCATCACTGTGCCAGTGGCCCAGGAGTTGTATCTTGTGGTCAGCATATTCTGCTGAAGCAGCTGCAGTAGCTGTACCATGACAGAAACTGTGTCCTGAGAATTGTGAAGAGTCTACACCACAGCTTAGAAGGTGCTGCCTGAGAGTTGTGATGAAGATTTCACAGGAAGGTGAGGACTCATCTGGGTTAGAAAAAGGTGGAGCATTGTGTGGCCTGGGATTGACTATGAACAGCCTCAGCAGTGCAGAGACTGGGCACATAGAGGACTTGGGCAGTGCTCTTGCAAGTAAGATGGAGACACCCTTATAGAATGGATTGGTTTTTGATGCAGGGAGGTAAATTTATATGTGGGATGGGGACTCAAAGGATGGGAGCAAAGTGACACATCCCTACATGAGATGGAATGCTGGGTTGTATTTCTTGCTTTGACCTAGTGTGAATTTATCACAGCAAAGAAAGCCAGACCAGGCTATCTCAAATGCTGCATCAAAGGATGCATCAAAGGGATTGGTGAGGTCAGATGCTACTGATGCAAGTTTTTGGAGGATGTTGAGAGTGATTGGCTGTGGGCTGTGGTCATGCTCTCCACAGAAGTGCTTGATACCACAGATAACTCTATGCACTGTCTCAGATTCACAGGCATCAAATGAGAGCCCTTCATTGACATGGAGGGAGTGCACAGCTGAGAGATAACTTTTGATGGTCTTGGGTTGGAGAGCTCAATCCCCAAGGGAGCAGACCCACTCAACAACAGCTCCATCCATAGATGGGAGGTAGTAGCCTGTCTTGCTGAGAACACTGGGGTTAAGGTGGCAGAAGTCAATATAAGGCTTTTGTCTGGTAGGGAGACAAAGAAACTAGGACTGGAGGTACAACCTGACTGGAGGTACAACCTGTCTGGTGGGCTCCCAGCCTGCCATAGCACAGCTTCAAGTCTTCTTACAATTGTTCTCCCCATGATCCTTGATACTGCACTTGCAGCATCTGCAAATGCAACCATTGGGGCAAGGGGATGCAGTACAGGTGCCTTTGTTGAATGTTGATACACCTGTCTCATACTACAAGACAGGATGAAAAGGCTAAAAACTAGAAGAAAAACCCAAACATTCCAAATAAGAAAGCTGAAAACTGTAAGCTTGAAAATGCCAAAAACTGTAGGCAGTGGGTGCATACCTAGTATAAGTCAAAAAATCACCAAAGAACCCAGAAAAAGCACTATAAACAATGCCAGCAGAGCTGCAATGCTGACAAAGCTGAGCCAGATCATGCACTGATGGCTGATCAATGGCTGTGCTTGGTGCCCCAGCTAGAAACCTAACTGATGCCAAGGACAGCCATAAGCACCTATTGTGATGATATAGCCCTCCACACCTCAACAACATAATGATCCCTGTGCCCAGCCACCCAGAACCAAGCTAGTACCAATGATGAACCATGCACAAATGGCTAGGAGAGTTCAGAGAAGGGGGGGAAAGACATGGGAAAGGACATGGAACCAATGGATACCAAATCCCACTGCATCATATGTCATATCAGGCTACTCAACCAATAAGGATGCAAGGCCAAGAAGAACCATGCAGGCAGATAATGGGCATGCATGGAGAGCATGCTGGTCCATGTGAGAACAGCAAAACTATAAAGAGAGGGGAATTTTTGGAGGGAGAGGACAAGCAAGTACCTGATATGGCTTGGAAGTCTCCAGGGAGCAGATTTCTTAGGCTCACAAGCTTGAACTTACTTTGGGATATTTAGCTTAATAAACTATTTGTGCCCATTCTAAAGTTAGAGACTGTCTCTTGCTGGCAAATTAATAACAAGAAATCTATTACACTATCTATTACAAAGTGAGGGATTGTTGTAATTGAGCCCCAAACTCTTGCAATATCTAAGTCAGAACTAAGTTCATACACTTTGAGTGAAATAGTCAAACTTTGATTTTGCAACAATGTGAAGCATGTTTCTGAACTTACATCACAATCATGCTTCCCTGCAGACTTGTGGGAGGAAGATAGTGCACATGCATTGCCCAAGCAGAATTCTGTTAGAAGCAAGTCATCCAGTTTAGTCCATCCAGCATAGGAACCAGCAAGCATCTCTTGATGACAGTTTAGGTGGAAGTGAATGTGGTACTGGAGCACTGCAGACCATTCATACTTCTGATTCAGGTTCATGAGATGTGATACATACTTTGCAGCACTATGACCAATCACAAAAGTAGCATGCATGTTGCCAGAGGATGCTGCAAATGCTTGCAAGACAGAGAAGTTAGTTGAGAGAGGTATGAGGAGGTGATGCAAGGCTGGGTAATCTTTGGTGCCAACTACTCAGGAGCTGCTTGAGTCCATGCATTCAAGATTTGCACATCAAAACTTTGAGGTGGAGTCAAGTTTGCATAGATCCAGCAGCCAGAACTCATGGTGAGCAATTTCCAGCAGCAAACCTGTCTTGATGGCAGAAAAAAGGGTGGGTAGTGACTTACTGGCAGGGGACTGATCTGTTGAGACAAATGCTGGGAATGATGGAGGAGGGTTGGCTGGAGATACTGTGAGGCCTGGTGACTGGTTTGCCAGAGCAGCAAAGGCACACAACATGGTCATCATGCTGGCTATTGCAGCATCATTGTTTTATACAGTACACTCCTGTGGTTGTGATTTCATGGCATCAGGGCTGGGTCCTGGCTGATTGTGGTCAGGCATGGTTGGTGAAAGAGTTGGGGAAGGTGTAAGGGATAGAAAATTGGACAAGGTCAGTGAGACAGAGGGCAGAAATAGTGCTGGTGGATGATAGCCTGCTGAGGTAGACTGACTGTTCAGCAAGTGAGGACAATCTAGAATGAGTTTCTTGCCTGCCAGAGAAAGCATGCTGCAGAGAGAAAAAGCCAAGTCATGAAGACTGATGAGCTCTATGTGAGTAGGGAAAGGGAAGCAGAACAAGGGGAAAGTGAGGCTGTAGCTAAAACTAAATATGATGTCCAGTGAACAGAGAGACAATGGAGCTATTGTCAACAATATGACAATGGTGTGATATGTTGAAGGGGAGCAGATGCAATGCATGAGGCATGA
>JAGGAV010000059.1:0-48688 GCA_017657295.1 Termitomyces sp. DKA64 | reverse complement strand
ACTTTCCCCCTTGATTTCCCTTATAATTTTTCTTACTTTTGTCCCCCCTTCCCCAAGTTATATCCCCCCCCCCCCCCCCCCAAAGGATTATCAACGGGGCTCTACCGCGACCCTTACTAGCATGTACGTCTGTTCCTGCTTACTCGCCTCAAACCATTGACCTCGTAATTGGTTGCAGAGTGTCAAGTACGATGATCAGTAGGCTCGTGCTGAACCTTCGTGACCCAAAGTATACGAGGGAGTTGGATCATCCGACATATCATCTATCGGCACTCGATTTCAATACTGCATCCAGTGGTCACATTCAACTAGCATGAACTGACGTGATCTGGATGTATACTAGTACTTATGAGAATTTAACCTACTTCCCGCCCCTCGAAAACGTACTTAAAGTTACTCAAAGGTGATGACAGATCTTACTCGTATTGTTTATCAATTGGTATGTAGGAAGTGAAGGAGTTACGAGAAATCCTTTTGTCCAGTGTGCCCAAGTGCACAACGATGGAATTTGAAAGGATGTCCCATACATGAGCGAAAAATTTTTGATCTGAGAGTCGAAAGACCGAGAAATTCTTTTTGTATCTGTCGTCAATTTCCAAAGATATTGAGAGTAACGGACGACCGGGAATCTAAGTAATCTTTCCTCAACTTTTGTGAGAGCAACCAAAATGTCATGAGATCTTGTAGATTTGGCGTAAAACGTTGCCGTGCATCCGGTCTAAAGAACATGAGTCATTCTCATGTTTCGAAAATCTTGGAGCGCGGTCAATCACAACTAAACGGGACTCTGAGCCTTATAGATGTGCAGTTATGCGATAGTTCGTTACCCCACGGATAATCAAACGATCTGTAGATTCTTTCAACAAGTGATAAGTCAGTGTTACAGAAAGCCTCCGCTCTTCCCAGCACCAAATCGGTCGCCTAGGCCATGAGCCTCATGTATGAGCTTTGTCCGCTTGGACTCATCCATTAAACGCCCACCAATCGACATGTCTCTCGAGTGATCCCAGATACGATCGTCTTTTTCTTTGGTCTCGGATTTACTAGATGCCTCATGTTGTGCGAGCAAGGAAGGACCTCGCAATTTTTGCTGAAGTTGAATGATTCAATTAGCGTCAATAAAACGTTCGTCGGAAAGGGACGTTTACTGTGTAATCCTCCACGCCTTTGCGAATGATCTCTTCGTCCATCCTACGTCTCTTACTATCATCACCATCGGCATCAGCTTGTATGTCGGCCGCCCGCCGCTTCTTTCCGGATACTTCGTCCGTGAGTCGCTGTTGGCGCTCAGCAGGTGTCTCGGTCCACAGAGAATTATCTGATTTATTGAATACAGGGCCCGTGGATTTTGAGAACTGGCGAGCCTTAAGCTTTGTCGGGTCGAGGTCTTCGACAAATATGGATAAGGGGTAATTGTAGATATGAAGCCGACTTACTTCCTAGCAGTTCGGATGAGGAAGGCGGTACTAGCATCCACTCGTCGCGTTTAAGAGCTTTCGGTTTTTCCGCTTCCTAATTACACATCAAGAATTGAAAGATAGAATAGCTTGTTGCACTCGCCTCAGCCAATTTACGCCTCCTCTCTTCTCTTGCCAAGAATTCCTGTACTGCATCCGTCTCTACATGCTTGATGCCAGCTGGTAATGGCTTAGGTCCAAAATCATCGCCATCGTCATCGTCCTCATTATAAGCTGAATGATATTTTGGATCATATATTGGAGGATACGAGGGCAGATATGGTCCAGAAATACGTTTCTCTTCATGAGAGGTAATACGTACCGCAGCAGAAACAGATGGAGCCACAGAGCGAGTCGCTTTTATATCAGGGGGAAGCTCAGGAACGTAGTCGTCTTCATCTTCGTCGTCATCACCAGCAGCCTGCCGCTCAAGAGGTCCAGGAGGCATTTGAGGCCCAGCAGCTACAGTTTCCACTTTCAAGCATTGTTGAAGATGAGGAGGAAGCTCAGGCCCTATAGAGGGCATGACTTGTAGGGTCGTCGTTCAAGGTTAAGGATTATTTGTCTTTGATCTCATTGCCAAATAAGATGAATGAACGTCGCTAAGAGCCCTCAGATCGTCCCCATCACCATGTCTGGACGAAGTTCTCTTCAGGTTCCTTCCAAACCTACGAGCTCTCTTGTTCCACAGAACTTGGCTGCCTTGGCGGATCCTCCTGCCCGACAGATTGACGCGGCAGCCATGGACTATTTCTTAATCGAACTTGTAAATATCCTTAAAGAATCATCTGCAGTTGCGACGGCTCGACAAAAGAAAGTGGAAAAAGAGATGATTGAGACTGGCCTGATACCTCCACCTGCTCAAGCGGCGCCTGCTGTGCCAAAGAAAGAAACAGCTCGCGATTCAGTGACAAGTCTGAGTTCTAAATCTGGGAAAACAGTACCAGTGGTAGACGAGGAAGATGCTGTTCGGATGCGTCTTGAGGCCATTGGCATTCATGTAGGAGCGAATTTCACTGAAAGGTACGTTCTCTTCCCCTGTATAAATGGAGGAGAACTCTCAGCTGCGTATTCAGACTATGCCGAGATAGACCATTATTCGCGGAGACCCTCGATGCCATCAAGTTCATTTGCAAGGACATCTGGGCAGCTGTCTGGGAGAAGCAGGTTGATAATCTTAGGACAAATCACCGCGTATGTCGTGTCATGCCAGCTCTTGGAATCAGTTGACAAGCATCGATCTAGGGTATTTATGTCCTACAAGACAATGCATTCAAACCCATTTCGAGATTATCGTCCTGGCAAGGCCGTGCAGAAGCGGTTAGACGTGCCAGAGTAGTATGTTTCTGAATTAGGAAGATGTTTTCGATCGAGACTTATGTTCCCATGGACAGTATGCTGCCATGCCCGCAGGCATAATCCGGGGAGCTCTTGCGAGGCTGGGATACCACAGTACAGTTACAACCGAGATTACAACTCTACCTCAATGTTGTCATCTTCATTTCTACATGGATTCCAATACTGACAACCGTTTCTCAGGTACCTTTCAAGTAAAATTACCCAAAGGAACATAGACAAACGTAGCGACCTCGTTTTTTCTACCGTCATAAGATGAGTGGGCTAAAGGGGCCTTTCAACACCATCAGAGCCTCAGCAGCTACGCAACATTTGCTCGGAGTTGGGCGAATCAATGTTTGTTTTCTCAACGGGCTTATCCCGAAACCAGGGTTTACATACTTAACTCGAAGATGATTATTAGCAAGTCGATATTGGTAGTTGTCCAATGACTGGATCTCTGGAGTATATGCTTTATTCCGTTGGGTTTGTCAGGATCTGAAGACGGATTCATTTCCAGAATGGGTCGTGTTACAACATCCACCCAGAGCCCTCCGCCGACAAGGCTCCCCTTCCGCGTTTGCATGCTTCTGGGTTGTGATGCAGTGGGAGACATATACACAAACCGTGTTCCTTTCCTTTTACTAACGAGACTGACGTACAAGGAGGAAGAACCCTGCGCTAAGTGCCATAACCGTCTAACTATGGGTCAGGAGGCTGCCATAAATGAAAATGAAAAAGTTCTTGACACATACCCCTTCAAATATGACGGTACGCCTGCGTTTTTGAGCTGTCAATGTCAAAAAACTCGAGATAGGACCATAACTCACCACCAATGGAAGTGGCTCGTAAGCAGAGCACCTGCAATTGGTGTGGCTAAAATTCCAAGGTAAAAGGAAAATCTCTTTAAGATTTACTGTATGTAACTCACAGGCAAGACCACCGATTCCTTGAAATTTTGCCCGTGATCAGTGTGTTTCTCGGGAGAGGGATGGTATTGCACCTGAAAAAGCAAACGCAACGCCGATACGGTCCCCAATATCATTCATATCCTTGGCCAGAGATGCTACAGGTATGTCATGATTAATAGAATGACTAAAATGTAGACGGATGCTAACCAAGTGTAGGAGGGCCAAGTGCAGTTTCTTATGAAACACGTATCATCAGTGTCACTCATTAAGGACAAAGAAGGATACAACATCCACCAGAAAAGAACCCATAGAGAATTGAAAACACGTAGAAGGCACCGGTAGTTTTAATGGCTCCGAAAGAGTAGATCAATGCGGCCATTGCAAGGACAAAAAAGACAAGCAGATTGAATACCCCGAACCTAGGCACAAACAGCGTTGAGATAATTCACCCCAGAATTGAAGCAACATTCAAAATTGATAGCTACAATGGCCTCGTCATCGCGGTTGCAAATGTGATCAACGATTCATAGACCTACACAATAGAATCCGAGCCGCCCACCAACGCTACGACTGGTGACGTCCACTTGTAGGTAAAAGAACGGAAAGAACAAGGAACTGATAAAAAGAACGGTGCTACAAGAAGATCAGAGCTCCCCTAATACAAGTATGAAGAAACTCTTGACCAGACCCAATTAAGGACATAACTGAGTCATGTAGGAACTCCCGTAATGGTATTGCTGAATCCGTCTTTTTTAGAGGGAGTCGGGCTTTCACGAGCATATTGGCGATGATCAAGAGAGTCGTGTTCATTGCAACACTGATGCGCACTCCGTTATGGAAGCCTAACGGTCCGTGAAAAAGATAGTTTAACATGAATTGGGTGTATAATAGCCCCTGTCAATTTCACTCTTGCGTGGGTATTGTACTGCAGGGACGCTAAAAAGGCTTACCTAGAGCGGCGCCGGTGGATACAATACCCATTTCCAGTGATCTGTGGCGTGGGAAACAATATGGGCTGATAGTTAGACCTTGACGTTTGGTTTAGATGGGTCATAAGCGACAAGAAAATGCCCAAACTTGGTATGTGAACGACCCCAGTAGCTAGCCCACCACCTATACCTTGAGCAAGGAGAACCTACAAAGATGAGATAGACACTTGCAGCAACGGAAATGCACAAACCCTTCTGCTTACCTGGTAACTTTTCTTCATGGGATATTGATAACATGAAGTCTGTCGGTCAGTGTTGCTGTACTGCTGGATGAAAAAACACAGTTGTAGGTGTCCTTACATGAAACGGATTGAAGAAATGAGCCTCCTATTATCAAATAATGACTGCATTTTCGCCTGTGAGACAGCAATGTAAAGGTGCAGATGGTAACGCACAAATCTCCCCGATCAAAAGCTCTTCCCGTCAATATCCCGCACGCAAAGGATAAGAGTGATTGTATCCCACCAATCCAACTCGAACATCACTAAGCAATGAACACGTCGAAAAAATGGAAGCATCCCCACCCAGTAGCGCTTGCATTGTACATTGTCAAGTATTCGCGAACATGATAATCTGATCGCCCCGGAATCGTGTCCGTAAGTTGTTGTTGATAATCTAGAGAAATATGATTACTATTCTATTGATTGAGTCGCTTCTGTAACTACGACAGAGAAAACTTACGTACCCTTGATAGACTCCAAAGGAATTCGGGTACCTGTAATTTTGTGAACAAACCAGACAGAACTCGTGGTATCAACACACCCAAAAGTGGTGAACTGTATCAACAATCTGTGACAACTATTACATTGAATGTCAGAGGACTTGGGTTCAGCACGGACGCGCCAAGTAGGGTCAACCAGGCTTTTGCCCCACCCTCCGGAAAGGTATTGTTGGAGGTAAGTTCAGCTGCGGCGTTCGGTAGATTTTTCTCCCGTACATGATCTTCAACGGACATGCCGACTTTCTCACCCTGGAGGTGAACTCTGTGTTGAATCGGCCTGTTGAACTGGCCTGTAAAGTGTAGGAAGATAAGTAGGCGGACTAGGCAACTCACCCAGGACGGTGGATAGTTCTTGATGACACCTTAGGGGGCTTCAACCCTACTAATCAGTAATACTTAACGAGTGAAAATTATGGAAGCTTAAAGTCGGGGCCGGCGTGGTAAGTTATATTCATGGTGTTACCAGGAGGTGACTGGTGACCGGTGGAGGTGAATGTTGAGGATTGACCTACGCTACCATCGGGCGCTTACCTTATTCGGAATACCTCTTGGTTCCTGGCTGAGGCATACCGATCGGTATTTGCTATTCTTTGCCGTTAAACCTTAAATATTTTCATTATCTATCTAGATACACAATTCGCCGCCCTCAGTCGACCATATATCATACGGAGTGACTGAGGACTAAAACTCTGTTTTATCTACAGGTTATCGGCCCCGTTTTTTTTGCACTCCCACTACGCTACGTCGAGCCACTGCTCCGTACATCGACTCACCACATACTTTACATTACCACATTCCCCTTTTCCCATCCACATTCATTATAAACATTTAAAATGACATCTACCGCAGCAAAACCCGCTAAAATTCCTGGAGGAAGTACATTTCGACGGAATCAACTACACCACATTTAAAAATCGTGTCCTGATCGCAGTGAGAGCAAGAGGAGCTTGCGGATACCTGGACGGAATGATACAAAAACCAGAAAGCAATGTGGCAACAAATACCAAAAGGGGTGAAGAGAAAGCCACTGAGTGGTTCTCAAGAACCCCATCCATAGAGGAATGGGAGGAAAGGGATGCGTGGACACTCGGCCTGATTATCTATGACACAAAAAACCCAATCAGCTTGGGGATCAAAATGGATGGCACTGTGGCTGAAGCATGGAACATGCTACAAGAGAATTACAGCGAGTTCTTGGAGATAGCAGCTGTGATGGCAGAGAAGCAGCTATGCACAGCAGAGTTTATGGATGGCATGGACTTTACCAAACACATTGAGGACCTAAGAGAGAAATGGAAGTCAGCCACCAAAAAAGGCATGGTTATTGATGATGCAGCTTTCTGAAACATCTTGATTGCTTCTCTACCAGAGTCATGGAATGCCATAGTTGTGGGAGTGTATGCAATGAAATCACCCAAAGATGTAATTGTGGTGCTTAAAATCCATTGGGACCAACTTGTGCTCCAGAAGCAGAAGGTGGGGGTGTCAGCAACAGCCCTCCAGGCACAGACAGGCCAGACCAAGCCAAGACTGGTCTGCATTAACCCAAACTGCCAGAGGACTGGACATATAATCAAGAATTGCTACTGGAAAGGGGGAGGAAAGGAGGGTCAGTTCCCACCAAACTTCCAAAACCAAGTAAAGAAGAGTGAGACTCCTACCCCAACCCCTCCTGCAGCAAATGCTGTAACTACACAGACACAACCCACCAGCCAGATCAAAACTGCTATGCAACTGCAGGTTACCTATGCATTATCAGCCATCACTCAGGGTGACAATGATCACTGTGACAGGTCAGCAATGGTCATGTGGACTGGGGCTAACATCTCCAAAGTTTGTGAGATATGTACATATGCTGACTCAGGAGCTACAGATAATTTTTTTGTCAACAAAGAAGCTTTTTCAGACTACAGGGAGTTGCCAAACCCAATAGAAGGACATGCAGGCCCAAAAGGGGGAGTGTTACGAGTGATAGGCTGAGGAACAGTCAAGAAGATCTATCAAACTGCCCATGGACCATCCAAACTGGTATTCAGAAATGCCCTCCACACACCAGATCTTGCCTTGAACCTCATATCCATTACAAAATCTGATAAAGCTGGTTTCCATGTAATATTTGGTGCAGGATAAGTCTGATTCCTGGACCCAACAGGCAGAGAGGTCCTCTGTGGAGCAGGAAATGGGGGAATGTACCTTCTTAGCCCTATAGGAGGGGTCAAGATGCCTACAGCCCTAGTTGCTTGTTCTCAAATGAAACCTATGACCCTTGATGTATGGCATAGATGCTTTGGACATGCAAGCATCAAAACAATCAGAGAAGTACTGGCAAAGGACTTGGTTGATGGTCTAGTGGTGAAAGGCAACTTAATTGTGCCTGGACTATGTGAAGACTGCATATATGGGAAACATGCATCTTGTCCTTATGATGGAGAAGTCACACCAGAAGGGGCACCAAATGACTGTGTCCACATTGACCTGTGGGGCCCAGCAAGTATGATGTCCCTGGGAGGGGCATCATACATGATGCTGGCAGTTGACAGAGGCTCCTTGCACATGTCTGGATATTTCCTTGCAAGGAAAGACTTGGCTTCTACATTGACAGTATTTATGTCTTACTATCATGAGTTGAAATGACAGACTGGCAGGAAGCTTCATGAAGTCAGGGTTAATGCTGGACATGAATGGGTAAATGAGGCATGGACCACCTACCTAAATGGTCATGGCATCATGCCAAAAGTAACCATGCCATATGCTCATGCCCAGAATGGTCTTGCCAAGCAGGCAAACTGAACTATCCTTGAAGGGGTTATGCGTATGCTGATGGAGAGTGGATCACCAAAAGACCTTTGGGCAGAGGCTGCATTGACACAGATTTACACTCAAAATCTGCTACCATTGTCCTGACACCCTGGGGTGATACTCAAACAGGCATGGACCAGACAGCAACAAAGAGTTGACCACCTCAGACCATGGGGGTCCTGTGCATGGGCAAAAGTACCTGATGAACTAATCAAATCAAAACTTGACCTACATTTGGTAAAGACTTGTCTAGTAGGATATGCAAACAGTGGCTATCAGCTGTATGACCAGGGTTCTCAGTCAATTGTTACCTCCTGCAATGTTATCTTTGTGGAAGGAGTTGGTCATCACTCTCACCATCTTGAATGACACAGAGGATGACCCACAGATCATGGTCACTAGTGCACCAAACATGTCACCTACCACACTCAGTGTCATACCAACTAGGCAACCCATAGCACCAAGGATCAGGGCTGATAATACTCCATCCCACCCAGACCATGCCCCCAATCTCTCACAGGCACCTATCAGGACTGTGCCTAAAATGCCACCCCCTGCAGAGGCCATTCCTCTTTGGAGATCATCCTACTTGACATGACTCATGCCAGCCCTACTTGTTGCACAAGAGATGTTGCAGAGGGAATGGGATGCAAGGAATCATGGAGAAGACTGGGCAACTGGGGGAGGACTACTGATGGCTCTCCATGCTGGGGAACCCTATGCATACCTAGCAGCTTCAACATATCAGGAAGATGGTACCAAAGACTATGTACCCAAGACATACACAGAAGCCATGCAAAGACCCAATTTATGGAAGCCTGTGATGGACAAAGAACTTAGGATGATGAATGATTGAGGGTGTTTGAACTTGTTGATGAAGAGTCAGTGCCATCTGGGAAGAACATCATGGGCTGCCATTGGGCTTTTGCAAATAAGTATAATGCAGAGGGTGAGGTCACTAGATGCAAGGCTTGCATAGTGGCAAAGGGGTACTTGCAGATTGCTGGGGAGGACTTTGACAAGATGTATGCTGCAGTGGTATATCTGGAATCTCTCAGGATATCAGCAGCAATTGCTGCCCATAGTGGGTTAGAGATCTGGCAAGTAGACTTTGTCTCTGCATACCTTAACAGTATTCCAGAGCATGAGGTATACATGTGCCTGCCTCCAGGTTTCCCAAAAGGGGAGGGGAAGTTAGCACTACTTTGGAAAACAATATATGGACTGATGCAGGGTGGATACAACTGGTGGACACTTGATGGAGCTTACATGGACCTAGGACATAAAAGGTTGAGGGCTGATCTGTGTGTGTGTTCAAGGACTGTAGGAACTGAGAAAACTGTCACCAATACCTTTAATGATGATATGTTCAGACTCTTGATGACCAAAAAGGGGGCAGAGATTGTAAAGATGGAATTATCTCAGATATATGAAGTCAAGGATCTTGGTGAGCCATCATTCATACTAGGGATGGTGATACACCAAGACCCTGATACTGGAACCATATCACTGTCACAGAGAGCATACCTTGCCTGCATACTCAACCATTTCAACATGCTGACTGCAATCCTTGGTACACTCCACTTCCATCCAGTCTTGTACTCACAGGAGATATGTCACCAAAAGGGGAAGCTGAACAACTGTTTATGGCTGACAAACCATATCATCAACTGCTAGGAGCTCTCATGTGGGCACAGGCAGCTACATGCTCAGATCTGTTGTTTGCCATAATGCTTCTTGCATACTTCCAATCCAACCCAGGTCTGTCACACTGGAAAACATTCTGACATGTCCTAGCATACATAAAAGGCACTCTGGATTACAAAATTGTATATTCAAAGGGTCCAGGAAAGTCCACTAAGCCCATCAGTTACATAGATGCAGATTATGGAGGTGATCTGGATACTTGGAGGTTAACATCTGGCTATATCTTGATGATGGTGGGAGGCCCAGTCTCCTGGAGCTTGAAGTGCCAACAAACAGTCATGCTATCAACTACAGAAGCAGAGTATATGGCAATGACCAGAGTATCACAGCAGGCCCTGTGGATGCACAACTTCCTCAAAGAGATTGACTTAGGCCAACCCTTACCAGCCTCATTATTCATGGACAATAATTCATCCATTGCCTTGGCTCAGTCAACTAAAGGACATACTAGGGTGAAGCACATAGATATCCAGCATCATTACATCTGTGAGCACATATGGGAAGGTAACAAGTCACACACATACCCTCATCTGAAAACATTGCCAACATCTGCACCAAGCCTCTACACTGTGCCACTCATGACCACATGGTAACTCTTATGGGCATCAAGAACATCAATGGTTGTGCAAGTCAGGGGGAGTGTTAAGGATTGACCTACACTACCATTGGGCACTTACCTTATTTGGAATACCTCTTGGTTCCTGGCTGAGCCATACCAATTGGTATGTGCTATTCTTTGCAGTTAAACCTTAAATATTTTCACTATCTATCTAGATACACAATTTGCCACCCTCAGTCAACCATATATCATATGGAGTGACTAAGGACTAAAACTCTGTTTTATCTACAGTGAAGAGGTCCAGAACTGGGAGTAGTTGTGCTTCAGCCCTATTTGGGACCAGCAGACAAACAGCAAGGTTAGCTTGGTTGTCACTTTAACCCAACATGAGGTCAGTAGGTCACTAATACCTCAATTCTGTCCACAGGCTATCACAGATTGTCACTAGACTCTAGAAACTGAATAGCATATTGGAAAAAGAATCAAAAAAGTAAGCTACCAGGGATATGCTTGGAATGGATGATGAGGACATAAAAGTTAATTGATCTGAGTCAAACAAGAAGCATATGGGCTTAATACTGAGTACATGAGTTGGACAAAAAAAAGTTTTGCAACAAATAGCCACATTGAACATCCCAAACTTGAGACCATAAACAACTATATGACTACTTACCTGGTGGCTTTTCTTGTCTAGGCATCCCTCTCCAACTCTGTACTAATTGTGGTTTGGAGACTACCCTTCTCTATGATCTCCAGAACACCTTAAGACAGCACATGCTAATTATGTCATGCTAGCAAAATATTTCACTTAGATATGCAATTAACTTCCTACTCACATCTATCTCTGAAGTGTCTACAATTTTGTTGTAGAAATGTTTTTAGGGACATTTACAGCTTGATTAGGGAAGAATACAGTTGATGTATTGAAAAGGGGGAAGTCTGAGGGATGGTATGGTGACAACTGTAAAGGAATGTTGGCTGTAGATAGTCCTAACCAAGCCCACCACTCACACCCTGACACTCTGGTCAAGAAGTGAGCAGCAAGCAAGCCAGCAAAAGGCATGGCAGGCAAGAGGTAGGCATCCAATGAGAGGCAAAGGCAGAGGGCAAGGCAGAAGGCAAGGGGCTGCACTGGCCAAGCTTACAGTTATGCTGATGGATAAACCCAGAAGCAATGCTATTGTCCAGACTGGGGATATCCTATCCCCAAGTCTGCCTTTATACTACAAGGCTACTTGATGACTAAGTTCCTATGACTACCAAGTCGGAGGCTGCTGACTACAACCTATTGACTAAGCAGAGGCCAATGACTATGAACTACTGACTAATTGGGCCTAGTAGTAGAAGGATCGATGATTGACAAGAATGTGCCATGTGCCAAGCATGACATACTCATTAGGCCTGGGAGCCAAGATGGTGAGGGAGTAAGAAGAGGCCAGGTGATCTGAAGGTTGGCTAGATAGAGGTGCTGATCCTGTTGGACTAAGCTAGGCAAGGGTGGGATGGTCTGGAAACCAGTCCCCTTACAAGAACAATGAAAATCAGCAGTAAGTCATGGGCTTAGCATGGAATAGAAGATTGACTGCTCTTCCCTTTGGGGAGCTAAGCTTGTATGAACAATTCTCAAGCAATTTGTGAAAGAAAGAAACAATCTCAAGCTGTGGAAAGACCCCAACAAGTCTGGTCCATCTGGTGCATTACACAACACAGCATTCAGATTTCCAGAGCACAAGGGTGGCAAGAATCACCTTCTTCCATTAGTTGTCAACATCATCTGTGAAAACAAAAGATATAGGTAAGGGGCCAACTCCTTGCATTTGCAACTCTAGAGTTTGCAGAGTGTACTGAGGCTGCATATGAAAGACTCAAAGTTCAGGAGTTGATAATCAGGCATTTTGGCCTGTCTCTGGAGATCTCTACCTGCTTGTATCCTCCTCAGTCTCTTGTTATGTAGATTAATTCTCTTGGTTCACCAGCACTGGCAATTTAGACTTTGACCTTGTGTTCTTTTGTTGACTTACTTACTATTTACAATTTCATGGTATTTTAGCTGCTGTACATATGAGTAAATTAAGCATTTGAGTTCTTCCACTCAGTCAAATGACAGCTTGTAAAATATGCTCATTTGACTTTCTGCACATTCATGCAGACCTGGTCTCTCTGCAACCAAACTTCAAGCCATAAATGTAAGCCCATGGCTGAATTAGATGTCACAACCTGTCCCTGGACCCTGCCTTGCCTCTGGGCCCACCCTGGCCAAACCCAACAAGCCCAGAGCACACCCCCCTCCTCCCTCAACCTCTACAACACTCCCCTACCCTCAGCACCCACTCCAGCAACCCCAATGCTTCTCTGGAGATCCCCAATGCTTCTCCAGCATTCCCCAGGTAACTCCAAAGCCCCTCCACCCTCTCCTGGCATGCATCATGGTTACACATCAAGACACTACCAACACCTGGCTAGTCAGTCTCAGGATGCCCTGAACAATCATACTGGAGACCCACCCACATGGTCCAACCCCAGACCTGCAGTCCCAGAGGAGTTCCCCCCACAGGTGCTTAAGCTGTAGAGTAGTAATAGCTATGGTAGTCTTGATATTACCTATGTTCTCATGTTTGTTACATCTCTTGTGTCTCCGTCTCCTTGTTCTGTATCATTTCATCAAATCTATCACTTCCCAATCTCATTTTTCTGATCTTATCAGTTTCCATTTTTGTCTCAGTCTCTCGTCTGTTTCCTAAGTCTTGTCTCATCTTGTTTTCTTCAGTTTCTCACCTCATCTCAACTTTCCTGATTACTTCACCACTATTTCCATTCCCCATTCAAAGTCCCTCCCATACTGGAACCCTTAAAACCCCTCCATACTCTTTACCTGGACCTGCCAAGTTGCCCCCTAGCTCTTGTTATTCAACTCTGGAGCTCTGTATCATACTTGTTCCCACTTGTCCATCACTCCTGCTCCTCCATATATCCTACTGGAGTACCCCAGACCTCCTCAGACCACCATTACCACCTTCACCCACCCTGTTTCACTCTTTTGGAGCTCACCAGAGCCTGGGATTGTGAGTATAGACATCATGTTTGCCTAGTAAGGGACTCACCCAGTGTAGCTGAGCCCCCAGGTCAGTGGAACCTGACAATTACATCTTGAGGCCTTTATTGACTTCTCTATTGTAGAGTAAGCCTCAGCACACTGAGTGTGGTTTACTTTATGGTGGAACCACTGCTGGAATCTGTAACAGCTGTGTCAATTATCCATCATTGAAGATAAGGGCATTGTTAGTTTCTGAGTGCTATCAGGGTGCAGTAAATCTGCTTGTGGCACTAGACTCTGGTGTATAATACAGCACCACTACTGCAGACCTGGCCTCAGCTATTATATCTTGTGCTGGCACTCATTGTAAACAGGCATCTGATACTAGACTCCATGCTGGCCCTTCTTGCATAGTCCAGACAATTAGTTCTAGCAATAAATTCAACAACCTTTCTCAAGCTCACCAAATCACCCTTGAATAGCAGCAGAAAAGACTGAAGCAAAGCTCTGGAAAGAAGAAAAAGATATCACCATCATTGCTTTTCTGTGGAGATATGATAAGAAGTTCAGGCTAGATGATGTAAGTTAGATTCATGCTTCTGTGATAGTATCAAAATGCTGAGACAAAGTGACATAGGTTCAACCTGGTGTCCATGTTTGTCATACTATTGACAAAATGAGGAGGACAAAGGTGTGCCCTCGATCAACTACTTGAACTGATGAAGAATGGCTACCACAAGGCTTATGCCAAAGCTGGTGAGCTTACATAGTGCAACTTTAATATATGCTATGCATGTGGCATATATAGTGTGCAAGATGAAGCTCATTAATATTATTTGGCAAATACTTAGGGTTAACATTGTAGTGATTCTAGCAAATGACTCTTCACTGAGTCATTTTGACTGCAACAAGCCTATATGAAATGTTGGAAGGAGTGAAAAGAACAGAAACTTACAACTGAATCAAACATCAAGGCTTCTGTCATTAAGATTTGCATTGTGATCATTGAATTTGAGTCTGTTTCTAACTGCTCAGGAACTTTTTCAGCTACCCTCTAATATTGACCATATAAATCCATATATTCCATAATTTGAAAGTATATTCATCTTCACAGCACAACAAGAAAAAAAAAGCCTCGAGTGTGGGTGGGCTGATGTTACTTTATTGGTACCTGTGTCAATTCCAAGAAGGACTTGAGATACTTGTTGCCTTAAGTGACGTTATTTGTTTCCCCAAAGGTTGGTATGGGCCGGCAGTAGCGCGACTCAAGAGGAATAAACGTTTTACATATCAACCACCAGTCCATTAGCTAGTATTTACAGATATGCAGAGACATTGCCTTTCGTGCCAAGGTCTTCGGTTGGACACTGTGGAAATGAAGCTGCTAGCCAACATGTCAAATGCCGTTTTTATCTCCTGACCGGACCAATCGACTAGCTGATGTTTCTTTTACCCACCCAAATTTCTTGTCCGTTGCACCATTGAACATTTAACTTCAATGAAAAGGGGTGGACTGGAGGACATTTTTCAAAATAGCCACAGAAATATCATGCTTTACAAGCTGGGATAAGATAAGGCGGCGGGAACGAATATAGAGCATGGACGATAGCCGCATTCGTACACTGGAAACCCACATGATGAAGGCTTACTCAAGCGACATATAAGAACTTCGTCTTGTCGACCGGACTCCTCTCCAGATAATCACCCTCCACGAGTGCGTCAATGCGCTTCTTGATCGCATCTACCGTTGGCACAAAGTGATTCTTGACTGCATCGATAGTTGCCGTCTTGAGCTGCTCATACGTCAGCTCTTTGCGTGCCTTCATGATGCGTACAATCGCCGCGTCGAGATAGTACTTCCTGTCACCCTCAATCGACTCGTTCGTTCGCATTGACTCCTCTAGCTATGCCCACGATAGTCAATATCCGCCGATGTAGGAAAGAGGACGAACACATACCGAAACTTTCGCTTGAATAGAATTGATGTGTACTTTCGCGCGAGGGTCATCAAAGTCAGCGTTGAATCTGAACACGTCGTTTTCATCGATGTCCCGTCCAGGAGGGATCTTCTTGAGCACCTTTTTCTTCGCACAAGCCAAGCTCTGTAACACCCTCTTCAGTTCCTCCGGATCTAAAATTATGGAAGTCACTGATACCAGTTCGATTGAGATCATGGGGACTCTACCTATGCGCGTTTGTTCCAAAATGTCGGGATAACGCCACTCCATCTCAATGTTGAAGAGTAGGAGGACAACAGCTTGATACAAGCTAACGGAGAGCTCTTTGTTACCGGGTTTGAAGCGACCCGTTAATGTTGCAGTTCCAAGTGCATGGTCCCAATCAATTGTGTGTCCAGAATGTCTCTCCTTGTAATAATCAGCGTAAGCCATCAAATCATCTTGCATCTAAAATTGAAGCAAAACCACATAAATTACATGTATTAAGTGAAATTACTGCTTACATTGAGGGGTAGGTCAACACTTGTCTTCGGAACTGTAAAGGGCCAAGCGCTACGCTGAAGTACCATGACGGAGAGCTTGCGGCCTGGGCTGGAAACACCGAGCTTCGAATGATACTCCTTCACAGATTCTCTTGAAAGGGCCAAGTCCTTGAACATATCTTCACCCATTCCAAATTCGGGATCGTATTCTAGGTAAGGAAGAATGTCAAACCTCGTATTCTCTCTGTCTCAGAGCCGAATATACATACGCTCTTTCAATTTCTTCAACATAGCAGCTTCAAAATCGTCTGAAGCACTCTTCTGTAGCAAGAGTCGTTTAGCAAGAGATCGATGATAGAATGTCCTGAAAACGTCTTTGTCCTCGGTATAACGGTACAAGGCTAGTGCAGAGTCCAGAATAGCTTCAAATTCTACATCAGTGCTCGCACCCTGACCATTTCGCATGACGCGGTCCAAGTATTTGGCAATCATCTCTGCTGGCTTATTGCGCCGCGCTTTGAAGCCCATAGTAAATGCATCCCCAAGTGCGTAGACAAACTCGTTGTTCGGTTGCGTGACAATCGTACTGGTTGAAAGGCTTGCTTTCTCATCGAGGAAAGCAGTAGTGATGCCCTCATCGGCGAGACGCTTAAACTCCAATAGGCGCTCTACCATCTTGTCATCGTCCTTGTCGTCTTTAACAATGTCTTGAACACGTTTCTAGGATGTAGGGTCAACATAGCTGCAGGATGGTGTGATAGGGCATTTACCAAGGCATGGTCTCGAAAAGCCTTGATCAGGTATTTGACTCCATCTACACGTTTAAAAAGGCGGTACATAAGACCGAGACTTCCAAAATCCTTGTTCTCGACATAAAGGCCGACAACTATGAAGAATGAATGCATGAGGCAATCTAGAGTTTGTCAACGGAGGTGAATCTTACTATCGTTCGCCAGCCACTCCAACCGACCGCCCCAGATACATTCATCTACGGCCCGCCGAACAATGTTCCAACTCCCTACAGGGAGTAAATCTTTGGACCGCTGTTCTTCCTCTTCGATCCTGGTAATGATGTGACCAAAGAACCCCCGTGCATTCAAGGTCATGGACTGCGACAGCTCTGCAGCTTCTGCTGTGTAGAACTCACGAGTGATCTTGATGTAGAATGCTTCAAATGCATGATACTGATTATGAACAGTCAGATGAACAATGAGTTTTGGAATTTCAGGACGGCGGAAATGTGCCATGCGAAATTTCCGTTCGTAGCTGACCCACTCAGAAACTCCATTTCTCAGTCGCAGTTGAACCTGAGGATTCTCAAATATTCGTTCGGAAAACAGAGAGTATGCGAGGGTGCTCGAGAATATCATGAGTTCTCATGCAATTCGTGAAACTCGAAGGACAAGTACCGGATGTTGACCAGATAAGGACTGTTGGCGACGTATACTTGGTCCAAATATGTTAAGAGAGACACCAGAAGAGACTGAAAGGAGAAGTATTTGACACCATAGCATCACTTCCCAAAATACTCACTCACGATCTTCTTTTCAAACGATTCACAGTTTGCAACGAACGTCGATAGCCAGACAACGGAAAGATGATCTTTATCTTCCATTTCTTGGACCACAACCTCCTTGGTTGCGAGACTACTAGCCAGTCGACCGATCGATTGTTCCAACTCAAGCCTCAGCCTATCGTATAAATCTTCCCCTCTGTTCGCCACGGCAACAACGAATCGACAAGCAACATATATGTCTTCATACGAGGTCGGAAGAGCTTCTCTAATATCCTTTGATCCTGAGTCTTCAAGCAGCGTCAGAATGGTTCTTATGGAACGTTGCAACAGGGTCAAATTCCTTAGTAATTTGGATTGCGCATCTCCCTCGCCAATCTTAGTCACTTTTTGAACCATGTCAGTATAGTGTCAAATGCTTGTAAGGCTGATTCCTACACTCGTCTCCCGTTATAGTCAGTTTGATGGGGACTTGCAGACACGTATGATTCGACCTAGAAGCAGATGCAATGTCGAAGTCGGTGTCCAAGCGAGCAACCTTGCGACGAGGAGATGCCGACCCATCGAGAGTTTCTGTCACTGAGGATTTCAGCGCAGTGAATGCAGTCGACGTCGTAGGAAACGTTAGCAGGCTGAAGACATCCGTCATCGTTGGAAAGTGGGGCTAAAAAATAAATAAATGTCAAGAATGAGTAAACAAATGCTGGAATTTACCAAGGGGTGGACACGTGGTACTATCACGTACATCGGGTTTCAAAATGCCGTGGTGTTGTTTCAAAATCCAATTTTTTAAGGGATCGAAGCCAAAATGCAGCTGATCTTTGCGAGTGGTAATTATGTGTCGGTAGAATGCAAAAATTTATTTGAAGAGCCCCGGATTTAGTCACTACTGAAATTGGCGTTACCAGAGTTTTCACAGTTCATATGTATATCAACCAAGTTTGATCCCAAGTTTTATAAGCATTAACAAGAAAGATATTGAAGCGAGAGTATGATGTGTGACATTCAGTGCTTGACCTTGATCAATTTGAAAGTCCGCTCAGCGCGTCATGACATGTTGTAAGTGCAGTAAAGCTTCAGGTTTTTCTTCGTTTTGTCTGGCTTTGTGAACCCAGCTCCTGTCTTGATCCTTCATATGGTTTAGAGTGGTGTATGCAACCTTAGAGAGTACCCACTGGACCCTCTCTTAAATGTAGCCAAATCACTCCCAAGGTTTGAACAATCTGAAAAAAGGCCGAGGCCCTTTGTGGTAGCAGACCATGCAAGAATTGGATTTTATTCCTCCTTTGACATCACCCTGAGATCAGGCTTGGAAAGCCATCAGGTCTGGATTCAAACCACAATCAAGCTTTAACAGGCCCACAGTCAACAAACACTTTGATCTTCTCCACAAAATTGTCAGAAAATTTGAGATCCATGTCAAAAACATCTATAACAAGGGTTGTCAGTGGGGTGGTGGGTGGAACAATGTGAACCAAAAGGATTTCATACATAGGACACATCAGCCTAAATACAGAGCACATAGTGGAAACCTCAAGCTTGTTACTATCATTGCATGTGTTTGTGCTGACAGTACCTATCTGCTTTCTGGATTTGTCTTTTGGTTTAAGGTTCATGATAAAATTGGATGAGCCAAGATCCCTTCAGATTCAGAATTGAGGAAACCTGATGCAAGTCACTATCAGAATATCCATGTCCAAAAATGGCTGGATGGATGACTTCCCATACAAAGACTGATTCAGAGAGAATTTTGTTCCCCAAGCAAGTGCACAAACTACATCTGGAAAGCCTAGTCTTCTCATTTATGATGGACATGTTCATATGAGTCACTTGAGCTTATCAACATTGCTCATGAACATAACTGTCACAACCCATCCCAGGACCCCTGCCTCACCCCCAGACTTTACCTGACCAAGCCCAGCAAGCCCTGGGGCACATTCCCCTCCTCCTCCAACCCCTCCAACCCTCTCCTACCCTTGGTGCCCACACTCTGGCAAACCCCAATGCTTCTCCAGAGATCCCCAGTGCTTCCCCAGCAGACTCTGTGATCCCCCTGACCCTCCCTTGGTGTTTGAGTAACCCCAAGCCTCCACCCTCCCCAGCATGCATCATGGTTATGCATCAAGACACTACTGACACCCAGCTAGCCAGTCTGGGGATGCCCTGAACAATCATACCCAAGACCCACCCTGCACAGTCTGGCCTGATACCTGTGGTCCTGTATGAGTTCCCTCATAGGTACTTAAACCATAGAGTAGTGCTAGTAATGGTAGTCTTGATATTACCTGAATAGCTGTTATGTTTCTTGTGTCTCCATCTCATTGTTCTGTCTTGTTAGTTTCAATCTTATCAGTTTCAATCTTATCAGTTTCAATCTTATCAGTTTCCTTTCTTGTCTTGTCTCTGTCTCTCATCTCTATCTTCTAAGTCTCATCTCACCTTGTTTTCTCTAAGTCCCTCATCTTGTCTTGACTTTCCTAGCTACATTTGACTCTCTCCCTATTGCCCTGACTCTTCCTTTCAACTCTGTGACCTTCAAAACCTCTCTGCCCCCTCAACTCAAACTTTGTCCCAAGTTACCTAATAACTCTTGATATTCAACTCTGGAGCTCTGTATCATACTCACTCCCCACTTGTCCATTAGCTCCTCCATCTAGCCTACCAGAGCACCCTGGACCTCCCTGGACCACTTTCCTCCACTTTGTCTGCTCAGTTTCACTCTTCCAGAGCTCACTAGAGCACAGAATAGTAAGTGTAAATGTTGTGTCCACCGAGTAAGGACTTGCTCAGTGCAGCTGAGCCTCCATGGTCAGTGGAACCTGACATAATATCAAAACTCTCCCCTTAACCTGTTCCTGATGTCTAACTACAATCCTGTGTACCTGCCTGCCAGCTATTTAACTGACTACTATGGTAGGCTGGTACCCAACCCCTACTATCCTCCATTTTATCTGATGCCTGACCACTACATCACACCCACTCTGCAGTACTGGGCCCCAGACCTGAACCCAACTCCCTACAGCCCATCTGTCAGTCAGGGACCACCCCCAGACTAGCACTGCTCCTTGTTATACTCTGTCAAAATGACCTACCCCTGCCTGCAGCCTGACACCCCTCTGACCCCTTGGGCACCCACAGCCCTAATATCCTTGGCCCTCCTCCTCAGACTCTACTATACTTATCCTGTCCCTGCTGCAGCCCTGGTTCCCCTGGAACAACTTGATGGCTATTTCCCCCCTCAGCCTCAACTCTCTGCTGCTCCCCCCATCCAAGCCCCACCCTCTTCCAGACAGCAATGGGTCAAAGCCTATGTCCAGCAGCACAATGAGGTCCTCCACTCTCTCCAATTATCCCCTACCAATTTTGCCAAATGAACAAGAGCTGTTCTTATCAGCCTAGGACACCACAATATCTATGGAACACTGGAGACATGGGCAGATTGCCTTCTGGACTTCTATGAGTGCTACCAGCAGGGCAGCCTCCCCAAGAACATCAGGAGTACCTTTGGGATTGATGCCAGCCTCCAGAAAGAACTCTGTGCCCTGGTTAATGAGTTCCACACCAGCCCAAACCCCCACTGTTTTGAAGACCCCTTGGACCCTGCCCACTCCTTTCATGTGCAACAAGAAGAATCCACCAGAGCCCAAGCTGAAGCCCTGGCCCCCATTCCTTGCCAGCAGAAGGAGCTCAATGCTGCATCTGACATCCTGAGGTCTCTCAACCCCACTAGAGGACTATTTGACCAGCCTGCTGCTCACACCCTGGCTCTCTCTGCTCACCCCAGGGCCAACTCTGTTCCCAGTGCCTTCTGCACTTGGGACCAGCCCACCAAGCCTGAGAGTGCCCCCCCAGAAACTCCCCCAACCCCTTCCTCCCAATGATGACCTCACTTCCACCCACACTGTCAGGGGACTACCCTTTCTGACCTCTGCCCCTGTCTGACACCAACTCTCCTAGCCCAGTTTTGCTCCCCTGAGGCTTGTTCAATGGCTCCCAGGCATTCTACAGGTCCCTGGAGCTCTTCAGAGAACCCCAGAACTTTCTGTGATCTCTTGTTGAGCACCTTGGCCATCTCTGGTCACCTACACAGCTGTTACCATGCCTCTGCTGCCCATTGATGCACTGCACCAAGCAGAGGGGATCCTTAGACTCATTCTCTTCAGATTCCCCTCTGCTAGGTGATTAGTCTACTATTTGTATTGTCTATTACATATCTAATATACTTCAGATTCCCCTCTGCTAGCTGCATGATTTAGCCATTGCTCCTGGAGGTCACCCTTACACACACCCTCTCCTACATCAACAAGCCAGAGATCCCCAGCAGGGAACCCACTCCTCAAGAAGGAGCCCCTGAGCTCCCCAGAGACCAACCCCCCCATGTCAACCTCTGCCCCTCCTAGAAATATGCCCCATCCCTTTGCAACAACCTTGCACCCCCCCTCTGACAGCCTCTTGGCCCCAGATTCCCCTGAACAACTCTTCCCCCTATGCTGCCCTGACCCCCACCTATTTCCCTACCTAACTGACCCACTGATGCCAACAACTTTGGACCACTGACCCCTGGAGGACCCCCACCCCTCACTGGGCCCCAGGACCTCCACTAAGCAATGCTAGCCTGAACCCCAGCAGTGGGCCTCCCAACAGTGGGCCTTCCAATGGCAGACTTCCTGGTGGATGAAGGGCCATGGACAACTTTCCCCCTCAGGGCAGGGGTGGGAATAACTATTACTACTACTACAATGCCAGACCCCCACCTCAAACTCAAAATGCACAGGACAATACTTGTGACACACTGGCTAGGGAAGGGAATTTAGACATTCAGAAATGGAACCTTTCAATGGCTGAGACCTTTGGAAATGGCAGACCTTCCTGACACAATGTCTTATGATGTTTCAAGCTAAGCCCATCACTTTTCAGCTCAAGAGCTCACAAGTGGCCTTCACTGCCTCCAACTTGCAGAGCATTGCCTTTGATCACTATATGGCACTGCTCTGGTTCAACTCCAACAATCTAGTACTTTCCAATTGGCCTGCCTTCACTCAGGAATTCTCCAGTAAGTTCAGAGTATGTGACAGTATAGCAGAGGTGGAAGAAAACCTTTACAACCCCTGGATGTGTGATAACAAACACTTCACAGCCTTCATCATCTGATTTGAACAGGAGGCCTATAAAACCAGTTGGAACTACAACACCCTCTGGTCTGCCCTCTGATGCACCCTCCTACAACAGATCAAGGATGTCCTCTGCCTCACAACCAAGCAACCCACCTATGATGGATACAAGGCACTCATCACCCAGATTGATCAGCACTATTGGGAAGACCAGAGCAAAAACCAAGGCCTGTGGAACAACTGGAACTCCTCTGGCAACCCCAGCTGGCAGCCCAGAGCAACCAACAACAACTAAACTGTTCTTACTGCAGCACCTGTTAACCCTGCACCCCACTTTTCCCCAGGACAAGGCCTGACTAGTATGACTCAACCACTTGGACCTTGCCCCATTGCTCAACTCAATGCTGCCAACCTCTGCAATGCCCCAGAGCCTCTAGACCCTGGACCTGATGATTTCCCAGACCTGGATCACCCCACAGACCTTGCAGACAATCCTGGATTGATGTCCTGGCAGAGACCCAGGCAAGACAATAGAAGGAAGGGGCATGTATTCTGTGCAGTGAGCAGGGCCATTTCATCAACATTTGCCCTAAATGCCAAGTTATGGGATGTGCCATCTGGACCATCAACAGGGATGACTGCAACTATCAGTTTATGGAAAATGACCTGGTGGTTTAAATTATGAAGACACATTAAATTGTGGATCAGACCCTGATGTCTTCTTTGCCCCAGCTCCTTTCCTCTGCACCACAGTAATTGCTCCAGACACCCTCTTAGCACACCTCCCCTCACACTCCACCTACAACCTCCTCCTCCACACCACCCTCCCCTTCTCTCCCAACTCCATATCCACCCTGATTGACAGCAGCACAACTGATAACTTCATTGACAAATCTCTAGCAGCACTTGCTCCACAACCTCCCTGGTGACTCCCCCTTCCAATCCCACTAAAGCTCTTCAATGGCAATCCAACCTCTGCTGGTGACATTACTCATTGTGTGGAAACAAGGATCACCTTTGCCAATGGACAACAGCAAGACCTCCAACTACTGATTATAAAGTTACATGCCTCCACCCCCCTCATCCTCAGGTTCTTCTAGCTCCAAACAGCTAACCCTCACATTGACTGGCCAAGTCTCACCCTCCACCTCAATTGGGATAGTTTGTCTGACCTGGAACCTGTCCCCTTCAACATCCCTCCCCACCCCAATGTCTTGGAAATCACCCCCAACATTCCCTGAACTCCCCTGCAGCTCTGCTCATGATCTGCACAATCATTCATCATCAATGTCTGCTTCAGTGACTCCCCTGCCATCCTCCCTGCCCTTTTTTTACAGTGGAGCCTCCAGAACCTTTGTCAGCAACCAACTTGGCCTCCCCCATGAACCCATCAATACACCTTTAGAGTTACAGCTGTTTGACAGATGACCTGCCTCCACTGGGATCACCAAATTCCACTCTGCCTCCCTCACTCTCAACAATGGCTTATGGTTCCCAACCTGCCTCCTCATTATCCAACTTCTGGAGGCAACCATGATCATGCTTGAATTACTGTGGCTATGTGACATCAACTCCAACATCAACTAGAAGAACTGCACCATGTGGTTCCCTGGCCCTGAAGCCTGCCTGGCAGCTGCCATCACTCTCTGCTCTTACTTCCCCAATGACTCCAATTTGGCTCCCAGCTACACTGGAGCCACTGGCACCCCCACTCTGCTAAAGACAACCAAGAAGAGGAGGAAGAAGCACCCCTGCCCTGAACTCCTTTAGGCACACCCTGACAGCTTCCCCCCAACATTCCCCACAACCAGTACAAGGGCCCAAACTACCCCACTCAACCTCTGACAACTCCAGACCCTGCTGCCACATCCCTGATGCCTGACACCATTGACCTGGAAGCCCTCAACATCAAAATCATTATTGGTGCCATTCCTTTCACATGGATTTTGCAAGACAGCATCCCTGTCTTCTAACTCCAGGTCACCCCAACACTTCCAGAAGAGCACATCCATGCCAGCACCACCTCATCTGAGACTTCAAAAACAGAGGAACAAATATTATGTGAAGTAGTTCTTCCAGAGTATCATGAATTTGCTGATGTGTTCTCCAAAGGAAGCATGAAGGAACTTCCCCCACACCAATCCTACAATCACATGATTGATCTTGAGGACAGCACTTCCCCTCCCTTCAGCAAGATCTACAGCATGTCAGAAGTCAAACTCTGGGCTCTCAAGGACTACCTTGATGACATGCTCAGGAAGGGCTTCATCTGACCCTTGATCTCCACCACTGGAGCCCTGGTCCTTTTTGCCAAGAAGAAGGATGGCTCCCTCCATCTTTGTGTGGATTACTAGGGACTTAACAAAGTCACCAAAAAGAACCAGTATCCCCTTCCTCTAATCAGTGACCTTGTTGACCACCTCCACAGTGCCAAGATCCACACCAAGATAGACCTCTGGTCTGGCTACAACAATGTCCAGATTGCTCTGGGACATGAATGGAAGACTGCCTTCCACACCTGCTATGGCCTATTTGAGTATCTTGTGATGCCCTTCAGTATGACCAACTCCCCTGCCACCTTCCAGTACTTCATGAACAATATCTTTCACAGCATGAATGATGTCTTCATTATTATATACCTGGACAACATCCTCATCTACTTGAACTCTCTGGAAGAGCACCAGGATCATGTCCCACACATCCTAGAATGACTCCAGGGGTACCACCTCCACACCAAGCCCAAAAAGTGCTCCTTCCACACCACCACAGTTGAGTGTCTGGGAGTTATCATCACTCCAGATGGCATGCAAATGGATCTGGCAAAGGTTGAGGCCATCCTCAATTGGCCCTCACCCTGGAATGTTAAAGAGGTACAGTCCTTCTTGGGTTTTGCTAACTTCAACTGCCAGTTCATCAAGAACTTCTCCGGAATTACAAAACCTCTCAACTGACTCACCTGGAAGGACACCCCCTGGGTCTGAAACAGCAAGTGTCAAAGTGTGTTTGCTCTCCTGAAGAAGGCCTTCACCTCTGCCCCAATCCTCCATCACTTTGACCCTGCCCTCCCTATTATACTTGAATGCAATGCCTCTGACTATGTTATTGCTGGATTACTCTCACAGATGGGCTCCAACAGCAAGGACCTCTGCCCTGTTGCCTTCTACACCTGCTCAATGGTCTCCACATAGCTCAACTATAACATCTATAACTGTCATGACCCACCCTGCATCTCTGCCTCACCCCTGGACTTTGCTCAAACCAGTACTGCAAGACTCAGAGCACACTCCCCTTCCCCTCTAACCCCCACAACCCTCCCCTACTCTTGGCGCCTGCTCTGGCAAAACCCAATGCTTCTCTGAAGATCTCCAAACACTTCCCTGGCATACTCTGTGATCCCCCTAATCCTCCCTTAGTACTACAAGCCCCTCCACCTTCCAGCACACATCATGGTTATGCATCAACACACTCCTGACACCTGGCTAGCCTGTCTCAGGATGCCCCAAACAATTGTATCTGAGATCCACTCCATGTGGTCTGGCCTTAGACCTGCAATCCTAGACAAGCTCCCTCACAGGTATTTAAACTGCAGAGTAGGACTAGTGACAATAGTCTTGATATTACCCATGTTCTCATGTTTGTTATGTCTCTTGTGTCTCTGTCTCCTTGTTCCATATTGTTTTGTTGAATCTTATTGTTCCTGATTGCATCTGTCTCAATCTTATCAGCCTCAATCTTATCAGTTTCCATTTTTGTCTATTTTCTAAGTCTTGTCTTGTCTTGTTTTCTTCAGTTTCTTGCCTTGTCTTAACCTCCCCAATTAACTCCACCACTAATTCCATTCCCCATTTAAAGTCCCTCCCATCCCAGAGCCTTTAAAACCCCACTGTACTCTTAACTCAGACCCACCAAGTTGCCCCCTAGCTTTTGTGATTCAACTCTGGAGCTCTGTATCATACTCATCCTCTACTCATCCATCACTCCTGCTCCTCCATATAGCCTACTGGAGTACTCTGGACCTCCCTGGACCACTGTTACCACCTTTGACCACTCTGCTTCACTCTTCTAGAGCTCACTGGAGCCTGGGATTGTGAGTATAGACATTGTGTCCACCTAGTAAGAGACTTGCCCAATGTAGCTAAGCCCCTGGGTCAGCAGAACCCAACAATAACAAAGAACTCCTCACAATCATCAAAGCCTTCTAGCAGTGGAGGGCCTACCTCAAAGAAACTCTGCATTGCATACAAGTCTACTCAGATAATAACAACTTACAGTATTTCATGACCACCAAGCAACTCAGCTGCTGACAGGCCCAATGGTCCAAAACCCTCTCCAAGTATGACTTTACCATCCATTACTGACTGGGACAACTCAGAGCAAAGCCCAATGCTCTCACCCAAAGACCAGACATCTACCTGAAGAAGTCCTTTGAGGCAGAGCACAATGTGTTTAACCACTGCATGATAATCCCCTCCAAACATCTTCATGCCATGCTGATTATGAACAAAGAAGGAATCCTCCATCAAATCTGAAACACCCCCCTGGACACCTTCTTCACCCAGCATGACCCCTGGAACAACTCTGCCAACATCCCAAACTCCAACACAGCCTTTACAATGTCTCCAGATCACTGACTCCTGCTCCAGGATGGCTGAATATATGCTCCAGACCACAAGTCCATCTGCCTCAACATTCTCCAGCAGCACCACAGCCACAAGCTCTAGGAGCACCCAGGAATACATAAGACCCTCCAACTCATCTCCCAGACTTATTTTTGGCCAGGAATGAAGAAGGACATCACCTGGTATATACAAGCCTGTGAACTGTGTTTTTGAGCCAAGGTCCTCCAACATCACCCATATGGTCTGCTGAAGCCCCTCCCTGTTGGCCACTGCTCCTGGTCCTTGATCTTTATGAACCACATTGTTGAACTCTCCAACTCCAAAGGCTTTGATGCAATCCTTGTTGTTGTCTGCCAACTCACCAAGCAAGCCCTCTTCCTCCCTTGCTGCACCACTAACAGTGCTCTGGAGTTTGCCAGACTGTTTCTTGAACATGTCTTCTCCAAGCACAGACTCCCAGACAACATTGTCTCTGACCATGGCCTCCTGTTTGTCTTCCAGTTCTGGCAATCACTATGCAAGGCACTCAAAATCAAGACCAACCTCTTGACTGCCTACCACCCAGAGACTGACAGACAAATGGAACAAGTAAACCAGACCTTAGAGCAGTATCTCTGCCTTTATGTTAATTATTTACAGAATGACTGGCATGCAGAACTGCCTCTTGCCAAGTTTACTTACAACAACACCCCCCACTCTGCCACTGGAGTCTCCCTGTTTTATGCCAATAAGGGTTACAACCCCCAACTCATCCTGTCTCACAAGGACATCCTCTCACATGCCACCCACAAAGTTGCCAAAGACCTCCAGTCCCTCCACCAATTCCTCTGGGATAAGATTGACACTGCCAATCAACTCTACTCCAAGCATGCCAACACCTGATGTGAAACAACCTCTGACTGGGCCCCCAGCACCCTCATCTGGCTTGACCAATGCAATCTCAAGACCCAGAGACCCTTGGTGAAGCTTGACCATAAATGACTTGGCCCCTTCAAGGTCCTCCAGAAGGTCTCAACCCATGCCTACAAGCTCAACCTACCTCCAGGACTGAAGGGTCTCCACCCATCTTCTATGTCTGCCTCCTTGAGAAGTATGCTCTGAACTCCTTCCCTAGCCAATGTCCGAGCTGACCCCTGCCCATCAAAGTTGAGGACAAATACCACTACAAGGTTGATTACATCCTTGACTCCTGCCTTGTTCATGATCAGCTCTGGCACCTAGTCTGTTGGAAAGGCTATGAACTTGAGGACAAGACTTAGGAACCCTGGAAAAACCTTTTTGGAGCCCCTGTCAAGCTTTGGGACTTCCATCAATGGCACCTCACCAAGCCCTGGAACCTCTGGGACTAACACATATAGATGGCATCAGTGGCCATAACCCCTGTCTCTGGATTCAGCAGGGATTCAACTCCTACCAGTACCACTTATGTTTTCATTTTCATCTTCCTCTACATGAAGCTGAAAATCATGCCAAGGCAACAAGAAAATTATTAATTACAATGACTACAAGTACAATATGATACAAACCACTAGACTGCAGGGCCAGAACCCCCTTGCCTTTGCCCCAGAATCCCCCTCTCCAACTCCTCCCCCACCAGATCAATCTCCATTTGGGCCATCACCACTGCTAGGTTTTCTGTGTGCCTGGGGAGGACCTCCTCCATGTTGACCTCCACCTCCCACCATGACCCAGACTTCATGGAGTTTCTCTGCTGGTGCCCTGCCAGTAGCCTTCCTATGTGATCCACCTCCTATCTCAACTCTGGAGGGAGGTCCCCAGGCATCCACCCCAACCCATCTTGGATCAATGCAAGGGCAATGGAAGCCCCATCCAGCAGGATCTGGTGTTCCCAGACCCAGTCTAGTGGGGAATGTCAGCAAGGCCAAGGGAGAGATGGATAGAACTTATGCATAACACCACCCCAGCCCAATGTGGCTTTGTTTGCCAACCACTCCTCCTGCCTCCTCCCTGCTTCCACATCCACCCAGTGCACCTGCATTTCCACAGCTCGCCACCACTCCGCTACCCCTGCAGATCACATCTCCAACTGCCCCAACCACTCCTGCAGACTCCAAGCCTCTAGAACCCTTGCACTGACCTTCCTCACTGTGGCCTCATAATCCCATCATGCCACCTCCTGGTCCTGCTGTGCTGCCTCTCAATCCCACCATGCCACCTTGCTCTCCTCCCAGGCCCCCTGGAGCTCCTCTCCCTGCACCACCAACTGCTCCTCCAATTTGGCCACCCACCATTGTAGTACCTTGGTATCTGCCCCTGGCACTGAATTAGAGGTCCTCTGGGGGTGCCCCACCAATGCTCCCAATGCTGGCAAATACATATGGGATCCAGGGGGGCTGGCCATTGCCACCTCCTCCTGGGGCCTCTTACTCAGCCCTGCTTCTGGGGGGGATGCCCTGCACTTCCCCATGTCCCTAGAGAGCAGGGCCCCCTCCCTGCACCCACTCTGCAGTGGCCCTATCTTCCCCTGGAGTTGCCCCTCCCCCTCCCCACCCTCCCCTGCAGGATGCATGGGCTGTGATGCACTTTCAGACACTCAACCCCTCTGTCCCTCCCCCAACCACTCTGAGACCCACTCCTAGTCCCACCCCTGCTCTACTGCTATACTCACTACCTGCTACTCCCAGGAAATGGAACACTTCTCATGTCTTGTGTGACATGGCAGGCACACTGAAAAATCACAGTAGGATCCCACCACTGGCTCCTCAAATTTGCACACCTTCCTGCAATGAGCACAAGTAATGCACTGTGCCATTGGTGAGCCAAGGACATGTAAGTGATCATAAGAACAATGACTTACTGGGGCTTCTGCCCAACACCATGCTGGGGTGGGGGGCCCACAGATCTGCCCCACCACCTCCACAAACCTCTCTGCTGTGACATTCCCCTGCCTTATCTGCTGGGCCTCCAGGATGACTTGTACTTTCCCCAGCCCCAGCACTGATTTAGGGGGTTAGTTTGACAAATTGGAGGCCAACCAAGCAGGCTGTTCTGGGCCCTCAGGAAGAGAAGGGCCTCCAGAAGACCTGGTCACCAAGAGGGACAACTCTATGTGGAAGGTCAGTAGGATTCATCTCTGGATCAGAACACTTATGGTGGCAATACATGGCATCTACCCTGCACTAATCCCACTGTCAGTTATACTCCACCCAATGCTCCTTGTATGCTGCCCAGACATCAATGGCATTCTTGTCAGATGGAGGAGTCTGGGATGATGACAAAGAAGTTAAGGTGGTAGGGGGAGACATGAGAAAGTAACTATAGTGTGATGGAACATGTCCTGACCCCTTTTATTTCCTCCTGGGGAGCTTCTAGGTCAGAAGCCATCACACTTTGACTTTGATTCCCATGCCACTGCTGACTGCCAGAGATCTCCCTGCATCTTGAAGGGTCTCAATGCTGAAGGGGAGGGTGATGTCACAACTCATCCTGAGACCCCTGCCTCACCCCCAGACTTTGCCCAACCAAGCCCAGCAAGCCCTGGGGCACATCCCCCTCCTCCTACAACCCCTATGACCCTCTCCTACCCTTGGTGCCCACTCCAGCAAACCCCAACACTTCTCTGGAGATCCTCAGCACTTCCCCAGCAGACCCTATAATCTCCCTGACCCTCCCTTAGTGTTCAGATAATCCCAAGCCCCCTCCACCCTCCCTGGCATGCATCACAGTTATGCATCAAGACACTACCAACACCCAGTTAGCCAGTCTTGAGACACCCTGAACAATTGTACCTGAGACCCACCCCACATGGTCTGGCCTTAGACCTGCAGTTCTGGATGAGTTCCCCCACAGGTACTTAAACCATAGAGTAGTGCTAGTAATGGTAGTCTTAATATTACCTGAATAACTGTTACATTTCTTGTGTCTCTATCTCATTGTTCCATCTTGTTAGTTTCAATCTTATCAGTTCCAATCTTATCAGTTTCCTTTCTTGTCTTGTCTCCATCTCTCATCTCTTTCTTCTAAGTCTCATCTCACCTCATTTTCTCTGAGTCCCTCATCTTGTCTTAACTTTCCTGGCTATGTTTGACTCTCTCCTTATTGCCCCAACTCTTCCTTTCAACTCTGTGACCTTCAAAACCTCTCTGCCCCCTCAACTCAAACTTTGTCCCAAGTTACCTAGTAACTCTTGATATTCAACTCTGGAGCTCCATGTTGTACTTACTCCCCACTCATCCATTACTCTTGCTCCTCCATCTAGCCTACTAGAGCACCCCAGACCTCCCTGGACCACTTTCCTCTACTTTGTCCACTCAGTTTCACTCTTCTGGAGCTCATCAGAGCATGGGATAGTAAGTGTAGATGTTGTGTCCACCTAGTAAGGACTCACCCAGTGCAGTTGAGCCCCCATGGTCAGCAGAACCTGGCAATAACATCATCCTTTTCTGCCTCCCACTTCACACAACACACATACTTTAGCCTCTTGATGTTGGAGTCTTTGGTCCATTGGTAAATGCCTGAGCAGAATGATGTGACAAGATTGTGGATGAAACATGCATTGAGATGCCACATGAAGATTTTGTCAAGGAGTATATGGACATCTGAATAAAGACTTTCAAGCATGCAACAATTGTTACTGCATTTCAAAAGAGCAGCTGCTGGCCTATGTATTCTAGTGTCTTTGCTGATGAGGACTTTGCACCAAGCATTGCAACATCAACATCAGCATGTCATGTGCCTAACAGTTTTCCATTCATGGCAGACAAGAGTATGCCAGATTCAGGTGATGAATCTTATGCAATCTATTGGTCAGAGCAACCTAACAGCAATGACAATGAGCACAATGATGCATAATCAAATAACAGTACAACAGTTGACCTCATCAGCAACACTTCCCCACTTAGCCTCCATCTAAATCTCACTTATGTTCTTGCCTCTGTATTATCAGTACCTGCACCAAACTCAAACTCAACTGCCTCATATCAAATCCCACTATCTATTCAAGCTGCCATTCTCCCATCATAGTTTTGCTCAACAAGCAAATGTACTAGTGAACAACCCACTTTGATTCATACTCAACTCAATGCCCTCTCAAAGGCATATGGTTAACTTGAGAAAGAGAATCTGGTGCTCTGTTCTGAGAATTTGACACTTTGAGCCCACTGTACATTTGCAAGTGTTTCAACAGAAAGGAAAACAGGCCTCACAAACACCATAAACTTAATGTTGATGCAAGATGGCTGAACTCCAACAAATATTTCAAGTTGGCAGAGGCACAGGAAGCAGCTTGGCTGGCTGAAGAACAAAAGGAACATGAAGCAAGGGAGCAGCAGGCTACAAAGGAGGCAGAAAGGGAGCAACAACATCAGCAGAGCAGCCCCAATGCTGCATTCACAGGTACATTAGGTTCAAAAACTGAAGCTGACCTTCAGGATGTTGTACAAGCATTGGGACTTGCAACAGATGAGCAGAGAAAGGATTTGCTTGCATGAATTAATAATCATTTTGATATCAATCCAACCTTACATGATGATTTTCACTTTGAAGAAATCTTCAGGTGAAACTGCCAAAGACCTGCTGCACTGACTGAAGAGGACGCTCTAGGCTTAGCTAGTACACCCCTTTCTTGTCAGGGGACTACCCCTTCTGACCACCACCCCTGTCCAACATCAACTCTCCTAGCCCAGTTCTGCTCCCCCAAGGCTGGTTTGATGGCTCCTGGGCATTCTACAGGTCCCTGGAGATCTTTGGAGACCCCCAGAACTTTCCATGATCTCTTGTCAAGCACTCTGGCTATCTCTGGTCACCTACACAGCTGTTCTCATGCCTCTGCCACTTGTTGATGTGTTGCACCAAGCAGCAGGGATCCTTAGACTTGTTCTCTTCAGATTCTCCTCTGCTAGGTGATTAGTTTACCATTTGTATCATTGATTACAGTTTTAATATACTTCAGATTCCCCTCTGCTAGCTGTGTGATTTAGCTGTTGCTTCCAGAGGTTGCCCTTATAGCAGAACAAGTCTCCTATCCTGGTCTGGAAGCCCCTCATAGCCTGCATGGAATCTCCAAGCCCCTATCTGTTGCTTCCTCACTAAGCTTAAGCACCTGCAGAATTCTATGCCTCAGCTTGCCAATCCAGATACTCCCTTGGAAGCCCCAGCCCCTCAGGACAAGGCCTGGACTTGCCTGCTACACCTAGAGAACCAGGTGCAACTGACCCAATCTTCCCTCATACATCACATGACCAAATTCTCCACCCTTTGCCAAACCACTGAACTCATCTCCCAGTCCCTCCAGGCACTACTAGAATGCCTGACCCCTACCTCCACACCACCCCCAGCTGCAGAAACACCTCCAGCAGCTCTGGCAGCCTTTCTGGCAGCTCCAGTAGCCCCCTGAGCATGGATCCACTCCCAAATGCATATGATGGCAATCACTCTGGCAGAGAGCATTTTCTCCAGTCCTGCCTCACCTACATCCATCTCAGTAGGGATGCCTTTGAATCTGATACACTGAAAATAGCCTGGGTCTTGTTGTACATGAAGATGGGATGTGCCTCCACCTACATGCTACAGGTGTTCTGATACCCTGGAGGTGTCAGTAGTTTTGCAGATTGGGCAGCCTTTGAGAAGGACTTCAAAGCAGAGTTTTTTCTGATCAACCCCACCAAAACTGCAGCCTTGGCACTATGAGACCAGAAACAGTATAGGCAAGGGAAATGAATGCTGGATAAGTATATTGACTCCTTCCAGGCACTAGTCAAGTGAGTGGCTTACCCCAATGGCCTCCAACTGTGCCTCATGTTCTGAAATGGCTTGCACCCCATGCTGCTAAAATGCATTGACAACCTTGCCAAGGGCCACCCAGATGACAAGCAGATTGCCTCCTGGTATAAGGTGGCCTGGGATCAGTGGCAGCTCATGGAGATTTGACAGGCTATGCTGCATGCACCCAACTCACTGCCCTGCCCCCATCACCACTCTTCAGTACCCAACTCCTGATCTGGCCACCTCCACCCCACAACTCTTGCCATCAGGTTTATCTGCACTGTGACCCTTACTGCCAGGCATCCCCATGGACATAAATGCCACCTGACAGCACCACTCCATGCTGCTACTGTGCTGGAGATGCCAGAAACCCAGGCACTTTGTTTTGGCACTGCCTGTTGAGTCTTGAGGTACATCACCTCTCTATGGTGGAGCAAGAGAATCTCCTCCTACAGCTGTTGGCTGCAAAAGATGCTGCCAGAGATCCCTTACCAAATGAGCCAGCACCAGAGTTGGTCCCAGAGGAGAGCAGTGCTTGTGCCCCCTTCCTTGATCTGGAGGGTTTTTAATCAAGCAGTGGATGAGACATATGCCTCCATTGCTGAGTACTAACAGGTTTGCATGTCTGTTGATAGAAAATGAGATTGCTTCCCTTGATATTGATGACCCTAAGACAAAGGAACCTCAGTACTCTCCTCCAGATGTACAAACACCAACTCTGGACTCCATGCCAAACTCCCCAATGCCCATCAGGCCCTGTCCATGCCACCCTGCCTGAGAATGCAGATTGTTCTGGCAGTACATAGTAGCCACAAACCCTTCAATGAACTCCTTGTGCCTTGACATGGAGATTGAGACCATGGACACCCAGCAGGCCTGCGGAGTCACAGCCCTCCTGGATAGTGGCATCATAGGGTTGTTCCTGGACTTAGAGTTTGTTGAGCACCACTGCCTAACCATGCAGCCACTGCCCCAGCCTATTCTGGTGTTCAATATTGATGGAATGCCCAACAAGGCCAGAGCCATCAACTCCATGGTTGATCTTGTCCTCCACTACTAGAACCATGCAGAGCAGGTGGTCTTTGCCATCACCAGCCTAGGCAAGCAGGACATGATCCTCAGGTTCACTTGGCTTTGAGAGCACAATTCCAAAGTAGACTGGGCCCAGGGCAAGGTGACCATGAGCTAATGCCCCCAGAGGTGTGCCACCTGTGCCACCAAGGTCAAGGAACAGCACTGAGCTGAGGTTTGAGAGCATGTGGCCATTTGGGCTTGCCATGCAGGCCACCTTCCCTTCACAGATCTAGATCTCCTGGACCCCCCACCCTTGGCATTTCCTCATAGAGAGGCCCTCTACAAGGATGACTGGAGTGGTGGTGGGGCCCTGGAGGAGGATCTGTCAGGGGAGTTCTGTGGCTTGTACGACCCAGAGTCCCCAGACAAAGTAGTGGAGATTGGAGATTGGATATATGCCACCACCCTATGCCCCCTGCCCTCTAGCATGGAGACCCAGGCCAGTCATACTACCTCTCAATGGTTGGCCCAGGCATTTGTGGCAAACTCCACACTCTGGGAGCTCCAAGACATCATACCTCCATACCTCCATGCATTCAAGGATGTGTTCTCCAAGGCCTCTTTTGACTTGCTTCTGAAGATAAGGGCCAGATGGTTCAACATCAGTGCCAAGTCAGAGATATAATCTGCAGTATGAGTCAGTGTGATGATTTGTGACAAACATTTTGGAACATTGTTATTCTTAGCTTCCTTCCAATGCAATGACCAATAGATCTCTTACTGGAGTGACATTGGAACATGCTAGTACAAATACAAACACATTGATTACAAAAGTCCAACATACAAAAGGTGTTGTCCATAGTTTTAAAAAAGTTTCTGAACACTATTAACACAATAGTAGGTAAGTTGAAGCTTGGCCCATTTTGTTCTTCTGTGCCACCAAAACCTTGAGCTAGTAATGGTGGTCAGTCCATGCTTGATCATGCTTACATCAATGCCACTAGTAATAATGTCAATCAGTTAGAAATCAATGAACCAAACCTGGTTGTCAATGCAGATAATCATGTACTGTGTCCATACTGCAATACAATTAACATTAGAAAGGGCAGCCTCAGGGACTGGGAGAAGGTGCATAAAGAAAACAATAAATGTGCCAACAACACAAAGAGATGAGACATCAATCAAGTTGTCATCAAGTCTTAACTTGATGTAGCTTGCTTTTTTGCACCCAAAGCTCCTCATGTCATGTGGACTGTGAGACTCAATGAGTAAAACCTTATATTGGCATGCTAAAAACAGCATTACTCACTTGTCACATCCCTCAAGTACCATCTACACTGCATAGACTCAAAAACAAGATAAATGGCTGAATATGCAAAGCTTGTGAGGCAAACAAATGTGGTGCAAAATGGCATCAAGAAATGTTTCATTCCAATTTTTCCCCCTCCTTGCTCATCTGGCCTGTCTGTTGTCATATTCTGCTTTATTCATACTTCTGAACTATTGGCCAACTATTGTGATCTGGTTCAGTGCATGTCTGGTTTAGTGCATGTTGGGGGGAGGAGCAAAGCTTGACTGTATATTTGCAATGAGCAAGGTAGGAGAATCAGATAACTTGGTGTTCAAGCCAATCCAAATTTTGCCTTTATAGGCTCATCAGATCCTTTGAATCTCCTTGGTTTTTCTGGTTCTATTGTTTTTCTATTATTCTTGTAGAACAATGGGGACAATAGCCCATACAGTTTCCAGTTTTTTTTGTTAGTGTGACTATAATGTTATTGTTTTCTTTATAGTGCAGAACAATAACTTATTATTTTGCCCACACAATTACTTACTTGTTCTCACTTATACCATTGTTTTTTTAGCCATACAAGGCAGGGGAACAAGGCTGTTCATGAAATAATAGTAACAGTGCATCTTGTTCTATACATAGCAATAACAAAGTGTCATTGTGCCTCCTTTTGAAGACCAGTTTGCTAGCTAGTGTTCATGTGCTCTGAGGCACATATACTGGCTAGGGATATCAGGGTTTAGAATACTTAGGTAGGTTATTAATAAGTGTAATTTGAATCAAACCTGACAGATTAATAGCCATCTTAAAATATTCACTCATTGGGACAGTTTTTTTGAGCATCTCTAATTTTGATATTTAGTACTTTGTATATATAAACAATTATGTAAATAAGTTTAAAATGTGCTGATGCCTTGCCCTGCTAAACTACATGCCTTCAAAATGTGCACCATATTAATCTTCACTACTGGATCATTTGTATTATATGAACAATTAAGTAAGTCCATGTGGTGATGTTGTGAGTCTTTGAAAAATGTGTTGGGAGACATTCCACTAAGCCATGCAGCTCAGTGGAATGTCTCCCAACAAAATGCACTGCATAATACATTTGCATATAATAATCAATTTGTGTAAGGCTTCAAAACATGTATAATTTGTGTAGTATTGCAGTCATACCTTGATCTTGTCTCCATGCTTTGTTCACCTGCTTCAAATTGTTCATGTGTCTTGATTTGTGAAGATGCATCAGCCAATGAAAGGGTTTGACTTCCACATATGTATGCCAAATTGAAATTGCTTAAACTTATTCCTTTGCTATTATTTATACTCCATGTTAGCATTTGATGTTGCATTGATAGAATATCACATTCAATAGGATACTTAGACATGCCCATACATGGGTCAGGAGATAAACAGTATATCCTTAAAAGTATCATTTATTTTGCAGACTTACATTTCATGTGTTGATATATAAATCTATTGTTACCTGTGTTATTCCATGATGGGCTAACCACTGGTCAAACCTTGGTATGTAAGATGACACATTAGATTTCACAGATCTGAGTGAATGCAGAGGCAAAAAAGTGAATATAGCTCTCTGTCATAATTTAACATGCCAGATAATTGTAATAATATACTACTGATACAAGTATTTCAGAAATATGAATGTCTATGACTGGAAAGATCTTGGTCATGCTGTGCTTGCAACAGCCCATACAAGTAGGTTCCCTTCTTCTTAAGCATCCCAGGACCCTCGGTCACATATGCTCCAGTGGGGTACCTGTCCACCAGAATCACATATGTAATGTAGTCAGATGAAAATCACTATTAACTATCCTCAGTCAGGCTCTACTGTAGTATATTTGTTCCCACCACTGTGATGAACTTTTCCCATGTTTCTCTCGAGATATGAACTGGCATTTTCACAAGGTGTATGAATGATTAACTTGATGAGAGCCAAGGCCCATTATAACGAGTATGTAATATCAATCTGCTTAATGCCTCTGCCCTGTCTTTGAGACCACAAGATGCTAGAGGAACTCAACAAGTGACATAAACCCCCATAATATGTTTGAGGGAACGACCTTAGCAAGAATCTCTTGGAAGTCCTTGCACACTGACAATAAATCAGGTGAAGAATATAGAATTCATACCACTCCGTGACTATCTTTGATAAAAATGCTTGTCATATACAACACATGATAGATGAACATTACTACTAGAGCTGTTACTGCAAGCACTCATATGCCCTACTAAGCTCAACATCAGAGTTCAAATTGTGATATTGCATAACCATGATGGCAATAGCACATCTCTTCCTGGCCAGTGTGAGATTGCACTATGTCTATCTCCCAAATACTTTACCCACCTTTGTAAAGAATACACAGAGGCATGACAGAAAACTGGAACATGTTTGGTACATTGATATCATGTGGATGGTGGGCATATGTTGACAGGGTTGTCAGATCATTTGCAAGGGGAGATCTTGTAGCATACTCAGTGGATGCTGTTGGGAGACATTCCACTAAGTGCAGCTAACATGTGCGGCTTAGTGGAATGTCTCCAACATAAAGTAAACCCAACCAACCCAGATGGCAGCAGATCAATCCCCAGTAGTAGCAATATCCTGGCATGAAGCCTTCGAGCCCAAATTTGATATGGGTTGGGAACAAACATCATGAGCATGCGGTTACTGACCCTGGTGATTCCAGGACAGAAGGGGGTATCCACCGACTGGATGGGTTGAGTTTACTTAATGTATGTAGTACCGGCCCCGACTGCTCATGCGTAGACCTCGCCGGTAATCTACCTACCTGCCTACCTAATGTTTTAAACCCAATCTTTTATTTCTCCATCTTCAAAATTGTGAGTGGGTTCCGCGCTGTGCACCGATAACTTCATATCATGATTCACGGACCAGACACACGAAAAAGTATCTACTAGGGGTTTGTTTATTCTTCATAGAAAGAGCACAGGTGTCGCTAAAATACGCTAGTATTTGCAAAGTCGTAAAAGTTTGCAAGGCCATAAACAGTCACCGAACGCATCCAGATAATCGGTATTTGTTTCCTGTTTTTTTTTTCCTCCATATTAGCTCCGTTTTTGGGTCATAATGCAGGCATTCGTCTAGACTCGTCTGTGGACTGAGATAGTGATTAGGTGGCCCTGAAGCTGGCAGCGCCACAATCCATTGATCGTATCGTTCAACGACAGTCAACGAGATTTTATGGTCGCAGTCACTCAAGAACATCAAGGGGCACACGGGTAGTCAAGGTCATGTCTGACGTTACACTCTTCGGCCGAGAAGCTTGAGTCCAGCATCTCAGTGCATTGAGCTTGAAGAGTTATCAGGTTCATATTTTGTCATTGATCCAGTTCAATCCACTGCCTTGAAACGACTGGACTCAGGATGTGCTTAGTGGACTGAATTCTTTTCCCCATCCAACGAGTTCCGCCAACCACGAATCACAAGTTTCTCACGGATTCTAGACGTACGTAGTATCTACACTTGATTTAGAATCGGAAGCATCGAGCGGGGACTTGATATCAGCAGAGCTTTACATAGCACATGGACACATCTTAACAAGCAAACGGCTTTGTAGGATGGCCGGCAGTCACCGTGCACTCAGCTGGGCTCATTTGAAATACCAAATATGGCGATGTTCGATCTCGTAGCCAACGCGGATACTGATATTTTATCTACCTGTCAGCAAAGACGGCGAAGACCTCCTGGTAGGGTCTTGCCGGAGTTGCGGATCTTGAGTGCCATTGGAATAAGGTGATCTCCCATTGCTCCGAGAAACTCAGACTAGAAATGGGTGTCAGATAAAGAGAAGTACGGGATATCAATCGGTTCATACATTCGGGGCTTTCATCTCGTTGGGGTGGTGGTGCATCTTTTGCTATCCCCGTGTACAGAAAGCATTACATCGGTATTTTTGTCTTTGATACACCCTATCTTAATTCTGCCATAAGTTCACGTAAATACTCCGATGGTATGGCCAGAACAAGGATGGCTCAGCCGATAGCAAAGCACTACTACCCTCTATTTTGAATGATCACGAGAACTGAAAGGAACTACCTAGATGATTTGTGAAGTTCGAAAGGAGTGTCCACTTTGTTGGGTCCTAGGGCAAAGAAGATCACTTCCTGATTGGAAGGAACAGGAATCAAACTATTTTGCAACCGTGCAACCAACGCATTGCCTCATTTGTCGCGAGAAAGTCTACAGCTACACTCCAAATACAGCAGCATTCAGCACCTTCAGTCAGTCATCTCTTTGTATGCCTCCTGCCCATAACTCATACTAAGGAGTGCATGGTATCTAACTCACTTCAATTCAGCGGACTAAGGACTTGACATCAAACAAGTTTTTTGAGTGTGCCCTGCACTCCCCTTAAGGACGTAGGTGAAGCGAAGCTCCTGTGTAGCACTATCACATTGAATTGCGGCCTACCATGAGATATATTCATAGATCTGGGACCTTTCGGAGTTGATAGCACGGCCGAAAGCCTGGGAAAATTGAAGTGCGAGAACAAGAAATTAAAGATGGAGACTAAAACAGAACATGATCATAAGGCCGAGGCATGTGTCCGACTCGTCGGCAAGACGCATTTTGTGGAATGATACATCGTATGTCGTGAGCATGTTGGAGTGACAAATCGAGCGGGCAAGGAAACCCATTCCACTCCAACGAAAGGATACACCAAAGGGAGAAGGGACATTTGGAAAAAGCGGCCCGCAGGCGGTGGTGAGGAACCAAGGACGTCAGACAACTAGTCTTGTGGACCGTCAACTTCGTGACGATCTGATCGGTGTTAAAAATGATGCAAAAATACGTTACTTGGCGCCATAGCGTGAAAGGAGGTGGGTGTATGTATCGGATATCTGTACGACACGCAGCGATTTCAGAGTTGAAGAATGAATGAACCTTCGAATATGCTACTTCGACTCACCTTTTCGGCGCGATCTTGGCCATCTGGAACAAACTTGCAAATCACAGTCGATGCTTCGAACCATCGCTTGGCTTCATCAAGCATTGCACCACTGGAGATCTCCGGTGAGCCACAGGAGAACGCTCATAGATCCATACATAGACAAACTGTAAGCATTCCGTGCCGGTATTGTAGGTTGTTGCGAGAAGCCATTGTCGTTCATCAATGGGATACGGCTGGAAGAGTTATAATAACAAAATAAGCGCATCAATTTAGCTGCAGGGCACCAATCATGGTAGGTAGGCATGTTATCCAGACCTGATCGCTGTCATGGTTGTCTTCGATCACAGTCAGCGCTTGTTCTACATAACCGATGGCTTTTGCTCTGTCTTCGGGCATGTTGCGCGCGAGGATGATCGTACAGATCGCTCTTAGCCATCGCGAGAACTTTTCAACCGATAGATGGTTATGATCCAGGCTTGCACGAAGAAGCGCCTTTGTCGTGAAACCCAGTTTAGGAAACTAGAATCCCAGATAAGCGAGACAAACCTCTAGACATCCATATAGAACTAGGGGTAAATGGGTTCATGTGAGTCATGATGGATATTGAAGGCTTCCGATGACAGTTTCGAAGTAAAACAATATCAAGACGTACCATTGATCGGACAGTCTCTCTCAACCCACTGACAAAGCAGTGTCATAAGATCAGAATTAATAGAAAGATTTGAGATCAAAGGAACCTACAAGAATGTCAGCCACAGCCTCGTATGTGCCGAGAGCCAATGGTCCCGAGTTGACGATTTCCTTTGCAGCATCCATTGACTCGAAAGTGGCAGTTCACAAGGGCGAAAACCCACCTGTACCAGTTGGGGTATTTCGTCCCAGAGCTTTGCATGTGTAAGAAACTCCGCTTGAAAGACCTGCAACGTGTGGATGAAATATTGCATACGAAGAACTTCTTCGTCTTTTTGAACTTTCTCCTTCTCCACGATGGAAAGAATGCGCTGTTTACAGGCGACGATTTCGGCAGTGACGGCAGCTATTTGTTCCGCCTGTGATGAGGGTAGGTCAGTTAGAGTAGACGATAGCAAGGACACAAATAGATCATGGATTCGCACATCCATTTTTCCGTTTGACGCGAGAATTGTTTCACGAGCGGAGAATACTGTAACATCCTGGTCCGTGAGTAGATGGAACTCGATGTAGCAGGTCAAGTGTCACCATGTCCAGACACCGCGGAGAAACTTGCGTTGGCAAGATGAGAATATATCTCAGAATCCATCTCAACTGGCGATGCCTGGCAGAGAGCCTCAAGGAGCTGCAGATCGCTCTAAGCCTGTACTGATCTGGCACGGCATCAAAGAACCTACCCCTCTAGCGACATCAAATAGGTCAGCAATTCTCTCCTCACAACGTTCCCATTCTGAACATCCTTGGACAGCGCAATTATAGGCAGTCCTCCACAGCCACGAGACGTCCTTGTTTATGAGAGACATTGCCTTTTGGGTGCAAGCAGCTTCCGTAAGAATTCTAGCTGTATCACAATTGTCAGATGTGGGAACCTTCTGACTTTGAAATGGACGCACCGGTGCGGAAATGGTTCACCACGGTGTCAATCAAGGTTGTCCTAGAACGATATGAGGCGAAACGCCCCAGCGAAAGAGATGTGCACCTGACGCACCTGTTAGCTGTGGGCTCGCCGAGTAGACCTAACGCGAGTCTAATGATGCATCTTATCAAAGTCATAGCTTCCACAGCCGTCTCGCCGCTGTTGGATAGTTTGAGGGTCTTGAGAAGGGCCTCTAGCACCGAGAGGAGGACGCCCCTCATATCTGACTGGTGGGAGAGCTGGGTTGCTAGAAGTAACATGTTTCGGTCAAAGTCCGGAGCTTCTACCATCTCTCGCACAGCCCGAATGGCTATAAGTGGTATTTGTTAGTGACGTGGTACTTGACTCGCTACTCTGGGCGTCAAACCTTCATCTTCCAGTCCTGTTTAAAGGCCACACACAATGTCAGTCATATCATGGAATGTGTCCTGGAGGGTAACAAACCTTGATGTATTGCAATCGTGAATATGACATAATTGGTCTTCGCTTCATTTGTGGGACAACGGCGGATCACCGTGGAGGCTCGAGCGAACTCTCGCTGTTCAATATAACACAACGCTGCTTTGCGGAAACATTTTGTACTAGCCGTAGGACTATTCAGCCTGAATAGCTTGTGGCTCCCGGCCATATACCAATCCGCTGCTTCCAACCACTTCTTGGCGTGGTAATGGCGATCCCCATACTGCCATAATAGCTGCATGATGGACATACCATCAGCACCGGCGTCCGGGAAAAAGCGCGTGTGGAACGTACAGTAAGACATGCTGTAGTGGGAACAGTGTCGAGTTCAACTTCGGCTTGACATAATGCTGGGGGTTGCTTAATGCGGTAAGGAAGACGGAGACAGGTAGCGGCATGTATGAACCCAGGGTCACGTACAAGTAAATACCGTGTCGATAGTCTTCAGGGCCCTTGCATGATCTTCATCCTTTGCACAATGGAAAATTAATGATAGAAGGAGACGGTCGATACAATCCTCGCCGGCCCCACGACAAGCTAGAGCTTTTTCTAGACAGTGTTGATGGACAGCCGTGACAAGCATGCTTAATATCCTTCGTTAGTTGCGGAGTTACAGCACGAACTCCAAGGAGACCGACTACACACTGGTGATGGTGAATGGTTCTTAGATCCTGAAGGACGCTGGGGGAAAGTGGCATGAAGGCATGAATGAACCACAAATGGAAAAAATTATAAATTTACTCTGTGATGTTCGTTTCTGAGCATTCCATATGGTCAATGATAGATTTGAAGGCTTGAATAGTGCTCCATAGTTAGTACTTGCGAGTCGGACTGATAGGCTCCAGTGGCTAACCATCAATGAGGGCGGCGTCCCCTGCTTTTCTTCGCTTGAGAGTAGCAAGTCTCAGCCACCGAAGCTCTCGATAGCCGGAACTTGCCTATATCGACAAAATGAGGGAAAAGGTTCAATCTTGGAAATACATCAACCTTACGTGATCAGGAGAAGCGTCTATGGATGGGATGAGCTCCTCAAGAGTAGCTTCGGCCCTGTCATATGATCCGGCTACAAAATACGCCCTAGCTATAGTGAACAAAAATTCAGTGATATCATGCGAAAGACTAGTGTGGGCTCAAAGAACCTAACGCTTGCAGGATAGATATCTGACAAGTCCACGGACAAAGGGGTAAGTACTGGCGAGAAAAGGCTTGGAGAGAAACATACTTTGAGCTCCGCAACGCCAGGTACCGCATTGTCTTCTAGCGGCTCTGCCAGTGTGAATGCTTTCTGGAGCCATGAGACCGCATCTGAAGGTTTGTTGCTTTCCGGGAGTTCTAACATCGATCTGCCAATCCTGTGGAATTTGGATGCCAAAAGTTGACGCTAGATTTAGGGTAGATCCTTTCAGATGACAGGTTGATAGATACTTCCAAATGTAGGGAGCTCACAGAGTGCAACGGCAGAAGGGTAAGGCGTTGATCATCATCTACACGTGATAGATACTATCTGATGGCTTCACAACAATAGATGACCCACCCATTATCTTTTGTGACATGAAGTCAGCAATGGTATAGTTTTTCTCCTGCCATGCCTGGCAAGAAACATTACAAAAGAGCTGCGAAAGAGTGAGGTACGTACCGCTTCCATCCGGCTGGAGAAATAGACCACAGTACCGCATGCAATGGCATTTTGATGTACTCCATCAGGATCGTCAGTCCTCCTTAAGAGTTCTTCATACTGTTATGGATAAGCGAATGTGATCACCAGAAAATTGACATAGGCTTACTTTGGCCGCACTGGTCAACACCCTCGCTGCGACATCGTGCCTTCCGACTTCTGATGAGAAAACAAGTCACTGTGAAGAGATAGGAGTATAGAGCGGTTACAGCCATACCAGATAGGGTTGCTCCTGTTTTGCTCGCCAATTGGAGAATATGCAGCAGGCCTTGCGGAGAATGAACATAAGCCCCCCATGGAAATATACGTGGGAACGTCTCGACAAGGCCGGTTTACATACTTTCTATCCCCGGCTTAGTTTCCACACCACTTTCGATGAGACGGAACGCCGCTAATCTGACTTATGATATACACCGTGTAAGATGAGGAGCGAAAGCGGAAAGTTGAGCAGGAACCACATACGTGCCCCCACCAGTAAACGCCCATCGTTCTCCGCAGTCTTGCGTATTAGGCCGGATATGTTCCACAGATTGACCCCTAAAAGAGTGGATTGATGGAGTGGTTGTTCCCAAGCAAGCAGAGACCAACCTTCTTGGTCCAGACTGTCAGCGAGATGGATCCAGCTCTTGTTATTCGACCTTGGGCGTTGTTCCAAAAAAGACTCTGCCAGAGAAGCCACTTGATGGAGATCTTTGATCAAGGATGGACGCGTCGAAGGTCTTGGATCGTCTAATTGAGGTTTTACCGTCAAGAGAATTCCTAAATGAACATGGTCTTTATTGAGAGCATGATAGGATGGTCTGGCGACCATATGTACCCTTGATTTCATCGTGGATCTCCTGCAGGTTTCGCTTTCTCTTGCTTTCCGACATGAAAGATAAAGTTTGGCAAGTGTTACAGTTATCCTCACGCCCGGGAGAAGGCTTGTGTCACGTTGTGACAGTACGCGTCTCCTCACGTGTGTTGCCGAGTATCGTGTTCTGGTTTTTCCGCTACCATGGAAGTTAACCAACATGCCCTGGAGCGTGTGATCTTGGCAAGTCGCTTTTTTGCGTTGCTTGTGAGATTGTTTACACTGCCATAGGAAGCAAGAAAAGAAGGCGTATTCGCGGGACTTACCTCGGGGTTGGCATCAGGCGAGCATAATCACTGCAATCGAAATACGGCTTAATCCAATTTTTGTTAGCTATCATCGGTCAAAGATTCATGGGCTTTACCAGAAACAAGACCCTTTTTTGTGGTGTTTGTAAGCAATTTGAGCCTTACCTGTCTTTTTTGCAAATAGGGAACGCTCACATTTTCCGCCTTTACTCCATTCATCGGGTTCTTCAGTAACCACTGCCCTTGCCGGGTATCTGTTCACCCAGGTAGGCGTACATTTTTTTTTGTCTTGCGCATATCAATGACCCAAGCCAATCAAGGCGTTCACCGATACTGCGATCGCTCAACTGCGTGCCGAAGAAATGCGCTTAACCAGCTCTGGCTCCTCCAGTGCCGGAAATTCCGTGGCTTCGAGTGCCTAGCTCCATATATACTATCGAACAAATCGAGTCCAGTTCATTACACCCTCAGTCCAGATATTAATGCCGCTTCCATATACGCCACGGCCCTTTGACATGTGTTCCTAGGGAACAACTCAACAATTAAGACAATATGCGTCGAAACACATGTTGAAAGAGCTCCTTCCTTTTAAGTATGTCAGGCAGTACACTTATTTTCTAGCGATCACATCAGGGTCACCATCATCACACACCGCTCCGTCTCGAGCGATACCAATGGGATACATATGGATGAAGGTCACAATGTCAAACAGCATGTTACACTGAGTTTATCTGCTGTGGGTGGTATCATATACATGGATTGCTTAAGCACGGCGGTCACGAGTGAAAGGTGTAAGTATCGGAAATGCATCTTCCACGCCGTTGGCGATTCATGATTTCGGGCTCAGCTCCGCTTACTTCGCGATGTGGACGATCCACATCCCTTTAAGTACTTGATGTCTCATCCAAGATGTGAGTACGTCCATCCGGCCCTGGGCATGGACCTCGTTGGAGCGTTCCGGCCCTCTACATACTGGTCGCGCCTCAATTCAGAAAAGAATAGCCCCAGACTGCATTCGATAGAAATTTCGAATTATGGAGTCACAGGCGCATCACTCCGGATGATCATTGGAAATTTGCTGTCCTAGATCTGCAACATACAAGGATGAATTCATCAAGTCAAGACAAGTTATTCTAGTGTGGTTCCTTGAGGCACACCTGCCCGACTCATAGCATTCCATCATTCAATCTACTGTTGCCATGCTGAAGTACGGCAACCCAGAAACGCTAAGCAACAGGGATCCGCACCGCACCCTTGTTTGTTGATGGAAAATGTGATTTTTGGGACGGGCGTTCCTGTCTCCTTCTACCCTGCTCAGATATCTCCTCGCTTCAGAAACAAAGAAAGACATCAACAACAACACAACATCTGCGAAAAAAGCCGCACTAGACGTAATAGCCCGTGTAGACGAGCGACGACAAGGCGGGTTTTAGACCGGTGACCGATTCTACGACCGAGACAGGTGTAATAGAGCCAATCTCCAAACGAACTGCATATTTCAGGCGAGGCGGTTGTGGCTGCGAACCAAACCGAACCACGATCTGGGTGGTCTGCGTGGTGTATTTTCAGTGGATGGCAAGGTCCCCGCCGAGCAAGAACATTAATTATCATTGTGAGGGGTGAGGAACATGATCCATAGATTTCAAAATTACTCCATGCGTCATCTCCATGACTTTTCAGCTGATTGACGTGATGACATATCTCGAGCCAGGAAATAAAAACAATAGCAAGATCAGCTTTGCGCGGTTTTGGGGTTTCAAGTCAGAAGTCTGTCGATCTGCGCACATGTGTTGGTCCCATCAGATTGAGGGCGGTGTGGTGTGATGCGATGAGACAACGCCAGGGTGACCACACCCTCATCTCATCTTGGTGCGGAACATGGAAATAGGAGATATGAAATACTCGGAAATCTCAATCAAGACAGGAAGGATCACGATACTTTTTTCCGGCGCAGCTGTGTCGATTGCGCAGCGCTCACTGATCAAGCAATTTTTCGTTCCAGCCCCGAAAAAAAAACGGGGGGGGGGGGGAAGAGAGACGCGTCAAATTTACACTTGGACTTACTTATGATCTCATCTAGGCAGGCACGCAACTATTAATCGCGTACACACGGGAACAAAAAAGCCGCGTTACACGGGTACGCAGGATGACAAATCGCAACCACGGTAAATCAGCACATACTGTTTTTTGTCCCTGACGCGTTCTGGCTTGGGGGCCATGCCACCCTCAGTGATGAATAGATCCGAGCCTGTCTTGCTTGGAGATGCATTCATTCATTCATTCCATCAAGGAGCTGAGGATGTGAGGCCGAAGCCTGAGAATGCGAGATGGAGATGGAATGGAAACGACATCCATATCCATACATGGGAAGAAAGCTAAGACAAACGAGACATGAATGTGAACAATTAGCTCGATATCATGTTACGGGGGGGGGGGGGATGTGGGCGCCACGTGTATCTTGAGCATGTCAATTACGGTGGATAATTGATTTATGAATACGTAGAATGGAAAGAGTAAAACAGGCTAACAGCGCCAGTATCAGGCAAAACACACGCACGCACGTACACTGGAATGATTACCATGACACATGCGGAATCTCGTACGTACGTATACGTGCGATGCATGGGGGGGGGGGCGGGGGCCACAAGGTACCCACCCCCCCCCCCCCCCCACCCCGGCCCCCCCCC